>VZTM01029737.1:77701-94846 GCA_013400555.1 Jacana jacana | reverse complement strand
GGCAGCATCCCCGCAGCTCGGGGGGCAGGCTGGGATGCGCCAGGCCGGGCTGGGCCCCGGGACCACTGCGCGCCCGGCGGGGGCCTCGGCTCTGAGCGTCGGTGAGCGGCCTGCGATCGCTCCGGCAATAGAGCACGCTGGTCCAGGGGACTTATTTTTATTTAAAGACATCTGAAAGGATTTTAGACATCGGAGAGGGTTTGTAATCTCTGGGCAGATATAGCGACGAGAAAATGGAGAGGAGGGTGAGGGAAGTGGAGGCGCTGGGTGGGCGACGGACAAAATAGCTGTGACCCCGCGCCGTTCTGTCTTCTGAGTTTAACGGCCCGAAGAGAAACGGAGCCTTTAACGCACAATAAGCGAAGCCCGCAGCGGGCTTTGCTCTGTCTGCGGCACCCCAAGTCCTGCACCCACCTACATGCACACACCTGTGGGGCCTCGCATCTTTGCACCGCACCGGCCCCGGTGGGGTGGGTCGAGACCCTGCAAAAGCCTGGAGGAAAGCTGCGTTCCGCGGGGAGCAGGGCCTGCCTCCCAGCTCCCTCCCCTACCCCCGTACCCCGCAGGCCTTGCGGCTTGGCCGCGGGGACGGTCCCTGCGCCCGCGGGGGTCTCTCTTCAGGTCGGTGCTGTGTCCCCGCAGGGGCAGCACTGTGGTTTAGCCACGACTATTTTCGGCGACGCGCAGCGAGCTCCTTCTGCAAAAAAGAATTCAACAATGGGTGTTTGCGCCTTGGGGTGTTATCTTTTTTTTTTTTTGGTTGTGGTTTTTTTTTTTTTTGTGGGTGGATAAAATGTTCTTGCTTTGGTTCTCCTCAAGGTTGAAGGTTGTTGTTTTTTTTTTTTAGCCGGTTCCTCCGACCGTGGGAAAGATGCTACCTTGGCTCTGCGGTGACATTACTGCCAAGTCTGGGATGGGGTGAAGGTTAGGGAACTAAGGCTCTAAGGCTTTGAAACCTCTGCCCAGTTTTCCTCTTCTCCTTCTCCTCTTTCATCCAGCTGGGCTCCTCCAACAACTGGATGTTTCCAGCGGGCCCCGTTTTCCAACAGATGTACAACTTTCAATTATTTTCAGCACATTTTAATCAGGCCTGGCTCTGATAACGCCCTAATTAAAGAGACCTCACTATCGGCAGCTCGGTTCAGAACTCAACTTTCTTATCACATTCCTGAAGCTTTGGGTCAGGCAACACCGGAAAATGTGGCCAAAACCTCGCTCTGCTCCGAGCTGAGTTTTGAAGGTCACCTAAAGTCTGCGCCAGGCCAAAAGTAACATCGAAAGTGTCAGTATTTTCTGAAAGTTAAAAAAGAGGCAGAGGGAAATGGGGAAAAGGGAGTTGAGGGCTAAGGGAGGAGATAAGGAGCGAGAAACAGCTGTGGGATGGGAGCCCGTAAGGTACCGGCCTGTCAACGCTGCTCGCATCGCCGCGAAAGGAGCTCTGCTCCGAGGGCGAGGGGGATGTGAGGGAGATTTAGCCCAGAACAAGCCGGTCCCTGTTCTATCCCAGCCTCGCAGTCTCAGGGACGGCTTAAAACCATCGCGAAGGTGAAGGTTTCCGTCCCTTGGAGATTTTTTTTCCTCCCCGTTGCTCCGTTTCTTCCGCGCGACCCGGCAGGTTAATTAAGTCCTGTAAAGTGGCTGGATCCACTCTGCAGAGAGAATAAAATGGAGAAGTAACTGCTGGATCGCTTTGTTGCCTCCCCATTTTATTCTCTCTGAAACCCCCTGTGATCATCGGTCGGCGGTGGTGAAGCAGAGCCCTGCACAGCGCCGAGTACCCGGCATCGAAGGGAGCTGAGAGAGAAGCCTGAAAACAGTCCCGAGTGTTTCCCCTCGACTAAAAAAAATCACCCTGTGGCCATATGCCACATCCAGACGGGGCTGCGAAGGATGCCCGTGCTGGAATAAGCAGGTTAAGAGAGCGGTTTGGTTTCTCTTCCCAGCCCCCGTCGGTTTGGTTTTTTTTTTGTTTTGGTTTTGTTTTTTGGGGGTTTTGTTTGGGGTTTTTTTTGGAAGAGTGACTCTCGGAGGAGCTTGTTTCTCGGGGTAAATGCTGATGAGCCGAGAAGCCTCTGAGATAATATTACTTTGTAATTACTTTTTTAGCTGAAGTTGTTTAGCCAGCTCCAAGTCATTAATGAAAGTTGGTGTCCAAGCACCTGATTTACGATTTCGTGGCGGCCCGGGGTCAGCAGAGGTGGTTTCTTTCCATCTGAATCTGCTCGGTGTAGGAAACAAAATAGGCTGTTTATTATTTTGGAGAGCAATTTTCGCTGAAAGGAGGAGTTTTATTTTTTCATGAAACATTCCGCCTCTTTATTGCAGACTCTTCAGAAAGCTGCTCTTAAAAAAAAAAAAAAAAAAAGGGGAAAAAAAAAAAAAAGGGAGAAAAAAAAAGAAAAGAAAGATTAAAGGGTAACTTCTAAATTGAAAACGGCAGAGGAGTACACTGAGCAGATGGGAATCTTCCTCTTTAATATGAGCAACAATTAATGAAAACATCCTTTTTATTACCGAAGCCGATCTGTTCTGTTTAAACACGAACGAGACTTCCGACTTTCCGCCCCTCGGAGCGGGCTGTCCGGCTCGCCTCTGCCGGGGGGAAGAGGGAGGGGGCCCGCGGGCGTCCCACCGCACCGCCCTGCCCCCGCACCTTGGCCAAGTGCGTGTACTGGGGAGAGGGAGCACGGCGGGAGGGGGAAAGAAAGGGCACGGCCTTGCGGTGTCTTTTTCCCCACCGTGGGCAGCAGCACTGGGGTGAGGAATCAGTAACTGCGAGGTATTTCGGCGGCCGGCGGCGGTGCCGTAGGTGCATGGCGGCGGGAGCGGGCGTTCGTGAAGTTCTCTCGCTCGACGCCTGCTCGGAGAGGCTTCGCGGGGTGGCCGAGGGGGTTCAAGGCTCCTCCTAACCCTGCTGTGGTCTCTTTGGCAGGTTACAGCACTGTGGCCTTCGACGGGACCCCGAGCTACGGCCACACGCCGTCTCACCACGCCGCCCAGTTTACAAACCACTCCTTCAAACACGAGGACCCCATCAGCCAGCAGCCCTCTCTAGGTAATTTCAACCTTCCGGCCGCGGGGACCCCTCTCAAAGGCCGCTGGCAACGCGGAGAGGCTCCGGTGTCGCACCGCTGTCCCGTGTCGTCGTCGTCGTCCCTGCCCGCAGCCTGGTATAGAGCTGGAGCTGCCCAAACACCGGAGGACGGGGCTCTGCAGCCTCCTCTGCAGCCCAGGTCGCGGAGGGGAACGACAACGACGACACACACACGGTCAGTCACAGGGGGTAACTGCCGTTTTCTCCACAGGGGACCAGCAGTACTCGGTGCCTCCTCCGGTGTACGGCTGTCACACCCCCACCGACAGCTGCACGAGCAGCCAGGCCCTGCTCCTCCGGACCCCCTACAACAGGTACTTCCGTTACGGCAGGCAGCTTTGCGCGGGTTGCTGCTCGGACCTGGCCTCTCCCCCGCATGCCGTTCAAACAGCTCTCTCTTTCTTTGAGGAAACTGATTTATTTTACCTTTTTTTTTTTTTTCCTTAAAAAAAAAAAAAACAACCAAACAAACCCAAGATTCACACGAAAAAAAATTACAAAAACAAACCAAACCCCCCAAAACCCAAACAAAACCAACAGAAAAAAATCCCAATCCAAAACAATCAGAAGAACCCAAACCAAAAACCCCAACAAAACCCAAAAAGCCGCCCGGCCCCGCCGTGTCTCGGAGCTTTCCGGGCCACCTCGGGTGTTGCGGTGAGTGGCGCTGGCCTTCCTCCCCGCCGCGGGGCTCGGGCACTGCGCTGTCGGCTCAGGAGAGCCGCTCTCCGGCGGCAGGTGCCGGCCGCCGCCGGGCAACGGTAACCGGGCTGCCAGGCCTCCTTGGGACACGCCTGTCCCGGACGGAGCCCGCTGGTGCGAAGGGTTTGGGATTTGCCCAGGTGCGCTCATCCGCTGGCGAGCAGCAGCGCTGGGCAGCCTGGCACAGGGATGGGGTCGGCAATTAAAACACAGCTCCGTCCGGGGGCTTCGTCTTACGGCCCAAGAGCCCTTCCGATGGCTCCCAGGAGCGACGGGGACTGGCCTGCGGAGAGCTTATTTATTGAAAACGGGGCAGTAAACCTATCTGATGCCCTTGCTGTGGGAACGGTGCATCTGGAGCTTCGCTGCATGCACCCACTCCCTTTGCCAACGGACGGGGCCGTTGCGAGCGCGGCTTCCCCTTTTCTTCGGTCTGGCATGGGGGCTGGGCGTGTTTCTCCCAGTTTTACAATGTGTTTAGTGAGCAAAGAAGTTCCCCCCAAATTTATTCTTCAACTTTTTGTGAACTTGGAGCCGGTCCCGTGTCTTGGAGTTGCTTAGTAACTCTCGCACACAAAACAATATGCCTCGGCGAAGGAAGCCGCGAGCGGCTCCCCTTGTAGGCCGGTTATATCATCTCTGATTAATCAACACTGGACGTGGGACAACAAAATTCTGTCACTTCCAGAAGCCACTTCGCTAATGAACGTGAGTTGACGTCAAGGGAAGGAGGGAATGAGGTAATGAAGGAAGGAAAGAAGCCTATCCAGAGAGATTAGCTTGCAGAATAATTGGCGGGGCGAACTCCTGCGCTGAAGTGACTGAGGTTGCTCGCCTCGCANCGAGCCCGGTCCTGGGAGGTGTGATTCCGATAGGTAACACGCTGCTTGTGCGGCTTTCCTCCATGTGCCGCACCCGAGGAAGCATCGGGAAGGGGGTGGGAACAGCCTGGCATCTCCCTCGCGTCGCCACCTCCCGCCCAGCGCTTCGCGACCCGCAGCGAGTGGGCAGCGCTGCTCTACGGGACCCATTTCTTCCCTATTTTAGCCTTGATCCTACCCTGCTCCCCGGGAAGTTTGCTGCTTGCTTCTGTAGGATAAGGATTTAGGCCCTTACACGGCCCTCACACGGGCCAATATTGATGTGCGGGGGTGTAAATCAGAGCAGGGCTTGTTCCATGTGGAGGGCAGCTCCAGTTGCACAAAGCCTGCCCCAGCATCCAGGCCCATACAGGTGGGTGAGTTCAGTACGGCCTCCCCTCGCCCCTCCTTCACGTGTTCAAAAGCATCTGGAAGAAACAATATTCCTGCTACACAAGTGTTCTTCCTAGATAGTGTTGTCAAGAAAGTGAGTGACTAGTTACCCTGCAGAAACTGGCGTGACTCATTAGCCACGTTTCCAATGGCCTGAAAACCGGCGGCACTGCCTTAGTCAATGTTTATACTCATCTGGCGGAATCTTTGTTATTACATTTTTTTTTTTTTTAAAGTCCATCTTTATCCCGTACCTCCTCTGCGAAGACATATTTTGGTTTTCGCAGTTCAGGTCAAGTTTGCCGGCTCTGCTCCGACAACTGATGGCTCAGTTGTCGCATCCGAGCGCCGGGAAGGGCAGGGATGGGGTGGTAAGGCCGCCCAGGGCCATGCCCTTGCCCTCTGCGCCCCTCCCCGTGCTGCGCGGAGCGCGGAGCAGAAGGTGCTCATCCCCGGCGTGGCAGGGTTTGTGGCCTCTGTCACTCCTCGCATCTGCAAAGGCAGTCGGGAAGGCCACAGCTTGAAAGAAATGGTCGAAAGATCGTAATTCTTGCACTGGAAGCAAAAGTATCTCTGAAATCTCTCGCCTCGGCAACTACTTGCTCTCTGTTTATAGCGCAGCTCTCTCCTCTGCCAAGGAACTCTGCGCCTGTTGTTGATAGCTGGACATGGATGACAAACCCGCGCAGATTGCAAGTGTGCATTAGATGACTAGCATTTGTGGGTCCATTAAAATGGTGATGTGAACTTTTCTACCTCGCGCTGTTTAATGTAGTAAACACGCTCGATGTTGAAAATTTACTGTGAGTCACACTTACAAAGACTTTAAAAGTGGAGGAGTCTCGGTTCAGATTATAGCTCTTTCTGTGCAGAGGTCAAGAACTCGGTAATACCGCAATGCAGGCCAAAACAAACTCTATATGATCTACTACTGGTTTCCTTTTAAGTTCCCTTTTTGCTCAGCGTTGACTTCCTTTTATTCCACTCCAATTTACATTAATCCCCGTTGCAGAAATGTCCCCCCCCCCTTCCTCTCCTTGCTCTTTAAAAGTATCTCTGTAATGAAAATAAGTTATTTTTAGTGTCGTCTTTGTGGCCGTTTGGAGGGCCAAGGATTCAGATTGGAATCAGTGCAGGCATATCCCCGGAGACCCCGCTTTCCTTCTCATCATTCAAATCTCGTCCAACGCCGAGATTTTGAGAGGAGCTGTTAATTCCATGAGATCAGCTCACGGTACTGTCAATAATAAACCATGGCGAGGCGTANGGGCGCGGAGCCCGCGGTGCCCGCCCGCCTCCCGCCCCGGGGCCGCTTTCGCACGATTTAGCCAAAGTTTGGGCAATCCTGTTTTTTAAGAGATGTAAACCTCGCGGGGTCGTGAGCTCAGCATCGCCACAGAAATTTCTCCCCTTGGACACTGCCGGCAGCCGAGATCACAGAGAGCCCCCTCTACAGCTCGCGTGAGGGGTGCGGGGGTGTCCCTCCGTGGGGCGTAACTCCCCCTCCTCCCGCGCCGCTGGGTGTGCCGAGACACCGCAGCGCATCCCGCAGAAATCCACTCTCAAAGAGCCTCAAGTCAAACATCTCCTTTCCCCAAGTCGCACAGCTGAAACGCGACCCCACTCGGCTCCCGCGCCGTGGGGCGACCAGGTCTGGCGTGGGGTCCTAGCCCGGGCTGGCGTGGGGTGCCGAGCTGGGCACTCATTCTTCAGGCTCTTGCCCCACCGCAACCGCAGCGGGAGGGCCGGGAGCCCCAGAAGGCTACCGACCTCTGCTGGGGCCGCCCCGAGGCAGCGGGACCGGTTGCGGGACAGCGGGATTAGGCAGAAAGAGCAGAGTTTCGGTCTCTCTCTTCCTCCGAGGGCTTTACACGACGCCCAGCCTGCCCGAAAGCCCGCCCGGACTCCTTCCAAAGGCTGAAGCCAGTTCGTGCTCCGTCGTTAAGCTGTTGACGGAGCTGTAAAGGCAGGAGCGAAGAGCGGCTGTAAATCGGGGAGGGCAGGAGGGAGGTTTAGAAGCGGAGGCGAAGACGAGGAGCGGTGGCTTCACCTTGCCGCTGGACCCTGGGCTGGTTTCGGAGCGTCTTGGTTTGGACGCTGTCACCCAAAGGCGGCATGCAATACAGTGGCTGCGAGCTAGTGACAAGATGAATAAGTGTATTGCTTTATGAAAAAGCAAAGGAGGGGAAAAAGTGGATATTGTGGGGGAGGCTCTTATAAATGAACTGTCAAGCGAAAGAAAGTTAAAGGGAAATCTCCTGCTGTAAATGCATCGGGCGGGCACTTCTAATAAAAATCAGGGTCCTGGAGGAATTAATTACAGCAGCATTACAGGAAGAATTCGTGGAATTGCAAAACGTAGTTGGCACAGACCAGCACGGACTACTGCTGCAAATGGGGAAACTGCAGGAGAGTTTAACAATTCCTGAGCTGATATGCAGGACATTGTAGTAGCATAATAGCACTTCAGACACACTAATGAATAATAGTGTCCAGTGATACTGACAAATGATATTACACATACTTCGAAATTGAAGTCACTTAATTTGTTTTTATATGCAAAAGCTTCCCACTGGAATCTGACTTTTTTAGGTCGCTTCTACCTGCCACGAAGAAAAAACAACCCTCTTCTAATAAGAGGATGATATAAATTCACCGCGTAAGTCCAGCGAATTTAGGTGTAATTAATCAACGGGGAGACTTGCGTTTATTGTGAGCGGCATCAATCACTGAGCCCGGTTTGAAAGGTCCCGGGGCTCCCACCTCGTTCCGCGCCCCCCTCCCACTCCGGGGAGAGCTCCTTTCGCCGGCGGGCGGGGAGGGGAGGCTCGCCCGGCTGCCCCCCTCTCCCTCCCGTCCGTCGCCGGGTACCGGCGGCCAGGCTCCCTGGGTTTGTCGTTTTCAAACTGGAAAGCGATGGTCGGGAAACTTCGGTCGTGCTGGTTTGGGTGGTGTAACGGCGGGGAAAGAGCATATTCCAGCGGTGAGCTTCGTTTATCGCTGAGCCACTCCATTTTTCTCCCGCTTGTCAAGCCCCTCTATGGGGTAACATCCATCATGAGCCACGATAGCTGCTTCACTCCATTAACCACGTGGTCTCTCACACTCCTGGTTAAAACAGTTAACAGATTTGCCTTTTTAAAACAAATAATGTGCTTCGTTAGCCCGCCAGGCTGCCTACATTCGTTTCATTAATTTCAAAGTGCCTATATCGAATATTACTTTTCTGTAAAGAAAAAGTTTTACGCCTGCACTCCCAGCTACTTACAAATCGACAGACTTTTAGACTAAGAGACTTTTCAATCCACAGCCCTTCTTTTGTTTTCTTTACTTTAACTTTTTGTTTTAAATTAATAATGCATCGATAAAATCGATTATATAAAATAAATTAACTTTCTACTGTTCTCTATTTGAAAACAACAACAAACAAAATTTTACTGTCTTGATGTATGGGTTTTAACTTGATCGCAGTCATTTCAGTTCTAATTCTATGTACTTTCACAACAGCGACAATTTATACCAAATGACCTCACAGCTCGAATGCATGACATGGAATCAAATGAACCTGGGATCCACACTGAAGGGGTAAGGCGCTTTACTCTTTTCTAATCTTTTGCCCTAGCGTAGCTGTGTTACCGGGCTGGCTTTCTGTTCTGTTGGACGGCCCGGATCCGGTCAGTAGCACGAAAAAGTCACCGTTCCGACAGTGGGTCATCGTCTGGCTGCAGTTTACCGTGATTTTTTATTTTTTTTTAAATATTTGTAATGCCCTAAGTGACTTGTGCGGGTGATGTCTGGTTCAGGTTTATTAAGTTAAGCAGCAGGGATTTAAGAGGCAAAGCTCTCCGGCGGTTGGTTGCAGCCGCCTCGCTCTGCCCCGGGCCGGGTCCCGGTCCCACTATCGGTGCCGGTACCGGTGCCGGGGGGGCAGCTGCGTCCCCTCCGCCCTCTCCTCCTCGAGCTGTCGCCCCTTCCTACCATCCCTCTTCCCTTTCCCTCCCTTCGCCAGGCCCTGCGTCCTGTGTCCCGGCCCTGCCGCCTCCCGGCTTCCTTCCTCCCGGCCATTGTCGCCCTCCCACCTGCCGGGAAGANGCCGGGCCTCCCTCAGCCGGCGGACGGGCTCCCGCCCTGCCGGGGCCGGCCCCGGGGGCGAGGGAGGGATGCCGAGGGAGGAAGAGGAGGAGGAGCTAGTAAGGCGGTGCGAAGGTGTGGGTGCCGGCGCCGGGCCGCTCGACAGCCTGTGACCGCTGCCTCTGGTGGTCCAGCTCCAGGGTGGGTTGCCCTCTGAGGCACCCAGGGGAGCATGAGGTAGGACCGAGACCCACTTCATTGCCATAACTTCACCTTGCTTCATCTACGATCACTGCCATGAGCAAAACTACCACCTTTTGATCTTAGCCACGATAAAGCCTGCTCTGCTCTTGAGTAGATGATTTATTGGCCATGAAAACAAGGTATTAAAACTGCCTTGGTAGGTATCACCAACTTGCTTTGAGATGTCATCGGTTTCTAAGTGAGTGCTAACGGTCTCAAGTGAGCAACAGGAGAAACCTAGAAAAGCCCACATCGATCTATACTTCCATGCAGTTGTCCACAAGTGTGAAAACCTTGTTCAAGATGGACTTTGTGTACTGTGTTGTAGTGTGATAAAGGAAAAAATATTATGGGTCTGCTCCTAGCTCATTCATTAATAGCGTTTGAAGGTTAGAGGGAGAAGATAGTAGCATAGTAAACTCTCTAATCAGAATGAACTAGAGAGTTGAGCCTAGAGAGGCCTGTCAAGGAACTCTCTTGTGGTTTTAGCAGTTTACTGAGGTCCTCAGATCTCAGTACAGTTCAGTGCCTTTGCTGCCAATTCCCCCTTTTTAAAGGTTATTTCCTACACCCCCCCCTAATTATTGTTGATTTCCTCTTTAAACTGTGCCCTTTAAAGATCAGCCATTGCAATATTAGACACTGTTTTGTCTCTTCTGAAGAAAATATCCTGCAAAATGGAGAAACACATCAACCTTGACTGAGGTCCAAGTTATTAAAGCAAGGAAGAGGTTATTCTTTGGGGAATTCAGTGAAAAAAAGAAAAGAAAAGACACAATAAGAGTATTAAAGGAGTACTGAACAAAATAAATGGCTTCTTACTTGTCCAGGAGTCAGACTGTTAGCAGTGTAAAGTATGTGACCTAGGATGCATGAAAGGGGGGGAAAAAAAGAAATCAAGATGAATGATCTATGGTAAAACAAAGCTGAAAGTTTTGGTGTAGGCCAAGATTGTAGAATCTGTGGAAATTCAGTGCTAGACATAGCCTCATCACTGGTAATATGAGCCAAAATAGTTATCTGTCTTTTCTGGCTGAGAGTTACAATACACAGTACCTCCAATCTCAGTTGCCATGAACATAAGGTATTCTTCCCAAGATTTACATCTTTAAAATATATGAACTGTTCATAAGTGATTCCCAGGCGTTTAGTATTTCAGATGCTATTCTCAATCTTGTAGTTGTAATTTAAAAATTTTGGAATCAATCTTTCTGTTGAAATGTGGAGCTTCTAGACTGTGCCCAATGATGACAGTCCTCGTTTAGCTCCTTGCCTTGAGTTCTCCCCAGCACTTCTTCCTGCCCTCGGTAAGGATTTTGCACATTATAAGAAGGAAGAAAGCATGACCAGTAAGTTCTGCAAATTGTTAGAGAACTCAACACTTATATAAAACTTATGGGTCGTACACTTTATACTTGACAATGACCAGTTCAGTAGCTTACTTTCTACGTTCACTTTCAGCGTAAGTTTAATATACTGAAATGAATCCGTTGCCGTGCATTTCAGGTAAGAGTTAGTGAGCAGCTTTTATGCTTAAGTTATCTGGCCATTCATCTGAGAGCGTTCTGGTTTTAGCAGTTTACATCCTTGCCAGTATTTGATCAGCTCCAGAATCTCCTCACTCCAGATTAAAAGTTTGAAATTTGGCAAGGAACACTGTCAGATGGCCAAAAGCCTGTCCTTTTCAGTCATTGTGAAAATCATTCCCGTTGAGTTGCAAGCTTATGAACAGTCATGTTTGTGTGTGATCAGAAGCAAAAGCCAGGCATCTAAAGTATCAAATGATTTTATCTGCTCAGAGCCTGCTTCAGCCCATGGCTTTAAAGCCTTAGAAGGTTTTTTTTTTTCCTGAATGTTTTTTTCCTCCCCTGAGCACCTCTCCTATGAAGACAGGCTGAGAGAGTTTGGGTTGTTCAGCTCTGGGGAGACCTTATAGCAGCCTTCCAGTACCTAACAAGGGCTCTCCTAACAGGAGAGCTGGGGAGGGACTCTTTATGAGGGACTGTAGTGATAGGATAAGGGGTAATGGTTTTAAACTGAAAGAGGGGAGATTCAGATTAGGCTATTGGGAAGAATTTCTTCAGTGTCATGGTGATGAGACTCTGGCCCAGGTTGCCCAGAGAAGATGCGGCTGCCCTGATCCTGGAAGTGTTTAAGACCAGGCTGTTTTGAGCAAACTGGTGTAGTGGGAGGGAGCAGGGGGGTTGGAACTCGATCATCTTTAAGATCCCTTCCAACTCTAACCATTCTATGATTCTATGACTGTTGAATATTGGAACTGAGAGCAAGAAGCTTCTTTGTCTCTGTGGGTCTTAGTCTGTGAGTGCTTTCAATAGGGGTAATTGTTAGGGAACTGCAGAAGGCATGGCCTGAGTGTCAAGCAGAAGGGGGCAGTAAAAGGTATGGAATAGAGTTCCTGACCAGACATTGCTAAATGGTGGACAGAGACACAGAAGGAGAACAGAGGTGTTGTCTTCTGGAAGAGTTCAAGAACGTGATAGACTATCAGGGGAAGGGGAGAGAGGTGTAAATGGGGGAGCTGAGAGAAAAGGTTGCAGCCAGACTACTCCAGAAATGGAGTAGGTCCTAAGAGTTGAATTCCAGATGTTTCTACTTACTGGCAAACCGAAAGTAAGTCTGACGGCCCAAAATAAGCTTCCCTTTGCAAGGAGTTGTCCCTGGAGCAGAAGACAGCCCACTACTAATACCATATAGTCCAAATGATTTGAATCTGTGTTGTAGATTTTCACTTAAGTTCTGCGTTTCAAAGATTGAGCTAGAGATGTGCTTATAACTCACATGAGGGAAGGACAGTCCACATTTGGAGCCTTGTGAGCTAGTGCATTGCTTATGTGTTGTCTGTTTGTCCAGGGACTTGTCTGTCACCTTCTGAACTTTGCATAAACAAGAGAGAGGGCTGGCTTGTCTGCAAGAGCTTTCACAAACCAGCAGCTTCCAGGATCTGAAAGGAAAACTTCATGGTTAAGGCAGTGAACATTACTGTTAGACTGGATTTTATCTCTTCAGGCTGTTTGCTGGTGGTTTCTTCCTCATTTTGTGGTATTTTATTTGGAGCAGCTGAGATCAGATTTATACTGTTGTGGGAAAGTCAGTGGGCCCTTTGCCTATCATCCTGGGAACTCAGATCCCAGACATCTTACAATGGATGTCCCATATTAGTGGATACCTTTCCCTTCAGTTTTCATCCTTAGTATTTTTGTGATGCTTTTTTATTTTTTCCATTGTGGAAAACATACTACTTCCCTTCATAGTGTTGTTGTAGAGGTAGACCTCATGACTATAAAACCCTCTTTGACATTTCGATGAGTTCTGTACAAAAGTGACGTGGAAATAACTTATATCAAGCAGGAAATTATATTGTACAGTGGACAAGAAGTGTAGCCACATACTCAACAGGAAGACTCAACAGAAATACTGTGTAGTTCTCTTAACTTTAGCTGCTTGAGTAAAAAGTTTTGATCCTTATTTCCAACAGGCACCTGAAATTGAGTATATAACCAGTCAAAATTTAGCTTTTTTTCCCCTTTTGATTTTGCTCAGGTGTTAAATAGTCAGCACGTTCCACAGAATTTTGATTTATCGCTGTTTGCTCAGGTTCACTGGAAGGAAAATTTGGTCTTTGTAGAACACTGGTAAAACAAGACAGTGGAAACTTATTTTGTCTAGGAGTGAATTGTAAAGGTTTTCCTGTCTAGCTTTGGTGGCATTGCTAGTAAAATTTGGAGGTGCAAAACTCCCTACTTGGGTTCAGTTCTGCAATCAACATGAATCGGAAACGGACAATGATGTATTTCTCCTTTCCCACTGACACCTGAAGGTCTCATTTTGAAGTGTATTGTAGGGTGAAACCCTGATTCCACTCAGGTCAATGGTAAAAAAACCCAAACCAAAGACTATTGAAGTCAGAGAGAGTAGGGTCCCTCGAAAATCTGGTGCCTTCCTTTCATCAACCAGCTGGTTTTCTCATTGAAGATGGCAGAAGGGCTGTAATCTGTGAAATCACATTTTTTTAATATTCCTTTGCCTTGGAAACTGCAGATAAAAATGCAGCTTTATACTCCACCCTCCATAATAGTATTAGACAAAAAACAGGCCAAAACATGATCTTCTATATAACTAATCAGAATCTTTTTGCTGTCTCTATACATATTTTTTCCCAGGGTGCTAGGATGGTAAATATTTTAGCAGAGGGAATTAACTTTACTTCTCTTCCTTTATGTTCTGTTATCAAAGGGACTAGCCCACACCCTCACTTTGCCTCATTTTTGGCTCTGTTTCTAAACCCTAAAATTCCTGTTCCTGCATTGAAACACAATTAAATTGAGTCTTAATGTGGTGCCTGTTTTATGTAATCTTGCTTTCTGGCTTTTTTTATTCTTCCAAGTCTGAATCTCATGAATCAATGTGTATTCACGTTTCATCTGAAATTTTCTAACTCTCCTCACTGTGTCCGAAAGCTTCCCTTTTTTGGTTTATGAAATAATAATAAAAAGCTTAACTCTTCAGATTAAGTTGTAACTGCTTTATACATTAGACAGACAATTTCAGTTTAACAAAGTAAAAATGGTGTGAGAGAGAAATTGCAGCTTGATTATTTTTTAAAATATTCAGATTAGAATGTCATCTTTTATGAGTTTTTTTTATAACCACTTAGATTGATAGAACTCGCTAAAGCTGCTCTGTTTTTCATCACATGTTCTCATCTGTAAAACCTTCATTTTTATTAATCTTTGTACAATCTGTACAACTTTGAGATTAATCATTTGAAAAGAGCTGCTCTCTGAGTGTTAAGGATTTGTGGGGCTAATGGTAAATGCAAGAGCTTCTAAATACTCCACAACACACAGTGCTTGCTTAGCGTTTTACATTGCGTAAGTATAATGCTTTGTTTCCCAGTTATCTTGACTTACATTTTTATAGCTGTGTTTCCAGGTCTGTTTCTGGCTGCCTAGAACCAGAGAACAAACTATAAGGAGTCCTTTTCTCACCAACCAACTCGAATTCTAAATATTTATTGTCCAGTTCTGCCTTTGTGCAGTTCCCATTGAAGTTAAAGGGGGTTGTGTATTTATAAGTAAAGGCAGAACTAGACCATGAGTCCAAATCGAACAAATATTTCTGCTGGATCCTGGCAGGCCAGTTGGGCTGTGTCTGGCCTTGCTTAGTTTTGGCTCCTTTGAGGAATTGTGCAAGGATCAGATCTAGGAGGATCCTAAGTAGAACTCTGTGCATTACTGGGCAGTTTTATTCTCTTTTTCTTCTTCCATTAATCCAACTCTTCATCCCCTGACTATCCCCCTGGCCTTAGCTGAATTTCTCCTGGGGGCTGCTCAGCCCTTGGAGCAGCGAAGACAGAGCTGTGGAGCTGTGGCTGTGCCCTCGGCCGTGCTTCCAGTGCACTTGCAGCTTGGGGCCCAGCAGCTCCCTTGGCAGTTCTCCAGCCTGCAGTGGCGTTGCCTGAGCAGCCCATCCTGCTGGGAGTGAACGTGGGGATCCTGGTCCCAGAAGCCTGTCGCTCCCAAAGTATCAGTGTTTACCTACCTCAGATTATCACTGTTCATCTGAACAGCGCTGTGTAGTCTCTAATGAGTTGTCTCTTCAATTTAGAATGTGTATACCATTAGTTGATCTGGGGTATACAGTGTACACATTGCAGTGCTTTGGTGGAGATCTAGGCTGTTATCTAGTCCTGAGAGTCTATCAGGATAATTTTTCATTATTAAACTTAGAGATTTGGTGGCCTACAAAGCATCGTCTCTTTGCCTGGGTAAACATAGAGAGTCTGACTAGAAAAAAAAGAAAGTTAAGGAATCTCCTACCCTCTTAAGATTTCCATTTGTTACTGTACTGCAGGTATAACTTTATCAGTATTGCTGGTTGATGAAAGCAACTTGTATCGCCTGTGTATGTAGCATTGCATATGATCATTATCTCTTGTAGGTGATAAAGGAGGTGTTTGAGTTTCAGTCATGTGTTTAGATTCACATCAGTTCTTCTATCAGTGCTTTTATTCCAGTATATAAATTGCAGCAATAGGAAACAAGCCATTATGTAAACTGTGGTATGTATTTTGTGGCATACATTGTGGGTGCATTGAGTAAAGAGGCTGAAAGAAAAATAAAAATTGTATTTCACAATGAGTTTACTACTGATGCAGAGCGAGCATTGAAGTTTAAGAGAGCAGCGGCATAGGGAAGGTTTGTGCAAACTCCTCCTTCAGTGTTCCAGCTTCTTCCCCTACTGCAAAGAACATTCACCTGTTCATTTCTATCTCCCTGAAGGTCAGATTATTCCGTAGCACTTCATAGTGAATAAATAGTATTTTAACCAAGAACTCCCACATGATCCATTTAGCTGTCCTCATCCCTATGAGCACGCTGAGTACCAGCCCGTGTTGGTGGAAATGTGCCCAATGTCAAATGGGAACTGGGGTTCCTGGTTATAAAAGCATCCCTCCTAGGGAGCTGGTTAAGTAGATGGCTATTCATTACATAGTATAGTATGGATCAAGGGCCTCAGAAAACAGGTTTTCATCTTCAAGGCTCTGCAGTTGTATATACAGTTTTAGTGAAGCATAGCTAGAAATAATGGGAGGAAATATCAAAAAGACTGGATGTTGAGGAAGACTTCCCAACTGTGCAATAAAAATTGGGATGGAGATCATCTGGTGGATACATGCCATTCACAGAACCATTACTCAGGGCATAAACAAGGGTCTTTGTTCTACTTCCTATTCCTGGGGGGAATTATTTCAGAACTGACTGACTGGTCTTTACAAAAATGGTTATCACTGAAAGACCGAAACCACGTGAATTTGGAGGGAAACTTTGGCTGTGTTTTACGGAATAAGCTTTTACTGTGTAGTGCTGTTCCTCCTTCTAACATTTCTGTCAGTTCTGTCCTGGGAATTCTTATCTAACTTTGTGTCTCTTGTCTATTGTAATGTGTAGGGCTGCTAGTGCAAGTGTGACTGAGAGGTTACATGGTTACTCAGGGTGACTAATGCTGAAGTTCATATTTACCCTTGATTTGCTGCTACCTTGCAGTTCAGCAATAGCTTCTACTGCAGAACCTCCTCAAAAATGGTAGTTCTCATTTAATTTTGGTTTTAAAATGCAGTATTTAATTTGTGATCGACATGGGCTGGGTGCTTTTGCTGCCTTTAAATAGAGAGGAAGGTTCAGTGCTGGTGGGGAACATGAACTGAGCAAAAGGTAATAGCAAATGGTAATTTGTTACTTGTATTTGGGAACAAAAAGCCACATCTGGGCCCTGAGCAGAGAGGAGACCCTATTTAGTTGGACATGGAACACAGCTAGAGTACATACCTCAGAATCCCAGAATATCAGGGATTAGAAGGGACCTTGAAAGATCATCTAGTCCAATCCCGCTGCCAGAGCAGGGACACCTAGATTAGGTCACATAGGAATGCATCCAGGCGTTTTGTGAAATTCTCCAGAGAAGGTGGAGTCACNACCTCTCTTGACCTACTAATCACACCTCTTCTAGTACACCCCAGGGATGGTACCTTCTGTATCTACTATTACCAATATTACTACAGATCAGAGATACTTTCTTGCTGCCACCCTATAACTTCTTTCATTATGATCACCCGTTTGCCACTTAAAATTGAAATTAGCAGAGTGCATCTTCCTAAAAGATGTAGCCTTTGATTTGAACAGCCAGGTGGAGCCAGGATTTGAAAATAGTGTTTGAAGCAGCAAAGGAATTGATCTAAAGGGACACATCTGCCAGGGGGCA
>VZTM01029737.1:62233-74648 GCA_013400555.1 Jacana jacana | reverse complement strand
TGCAGTGCAAAACATGAACACTTGCTGTTGCCAATGTATATTAATACATGTGGCAATGTACACACTAATGGAATATACTCAGTTAAAAATAAAACCAAAAATTTATTTGCATAATTTTGGCATTAAGAAGGTTGGAAACGGGAAACACAGCAATGTTCCTAACATTCTGGACAGGAGAACATAGGATTATGAAGAATATAATTGGATGATATAAATGAAGAATATGGTGGTGACACCCCCATAACACAAGAAGCATTACAGATTTTTAAAATTATTGTGCTGATGCTCCATGAGCAATCTTGAAAATGTTGTGCATAGTAGGGATAGGCTGGTTTTGTTTTTTTTATTGTATTTCTAATTTGTAGTGCACCCTGCAAGCAGATATGTGGGATAAATAGTTTGGACACTGATTTGTAATCTCTGTTTATGAGGACATGACTGCTATTCTTATAAATGTCATCACTTTCTTGGTAGTATCTGGTAATATCTGAGTCATGAGGTGCTGACAAAAATCCACCGCACTTAATGTGAAACTTGAGGCATTTTGCTCATTCCAAAAGATATTAGCAATAGGCAGCCCCACATTTAACTGATAAATAATGTGTACATGTGCACATGACACAGTTATGCTGCTATGTGGATTTTTTTCCTTTTACCTAAAATCTTAGTGGNTTTTTTTTTTTTTTTTACTGGACTGCCTTAATGGATTCTTTCTAATAGATGTACGTATGGAGCCAGTGCATTGTGCCAGTGGAGGCAGATCCATCCTTTGGTGAATTTCATTTGAACTTGGATATCCTGGCTATACAAGTGAACTCTGCATATGTGACTTAAGAACTGAAACCTCTCGTATGGAGCTGAGTACTGAAAAATGGTTTATTTTTACGTTGTTCCCCTCTTTATTTACAGCCATACAGCAGGATATGAAAATGAGAACCACAGCGCTCCCATGTTATACAGCTGTGGGGCCCAGTACAGAATACACACCCATGGAGTTTTTAGAGGCATACAAGTGAGTAGAGTAGAGTGTTCTTCAAAAGGAAGTAAAACTGCTGCCTGTTTATAATGTTCATTTGTGACTTCACTGGTATTTATAAATCCATCCTTGATTCGTGGTTTCCCTGTGCTATCAAGAAATGCTTTACATAAGTGTCTGGACTTCACTGAAGCTATTGAAGTATAATGTAAGAATTCTTTCTGACACAGTTATTTAAAATTGTTTATTTCTTCTTCTAAAGTATATCTGTAAGGCACCATTCCTTACCAGCTTCTCAGGATGGTCCAAAATATATGGTCCAGTTTCCAACTTCTAGCTCCAATCATTTTGGCTGTGTGAAGCTTCTGTGGTTACACTGGTCTACATCTGACAACTATATCGATGACACTTGCCTTGTACGGATTTCTGAAACTTTGCTAATTCAAACATACTTCCTTAAAACAAAATATAATACGTGATTGTTTCCTAATGACTAAGTAATTAGTGAACATTTGGAAGGAACTTACCATTCATGGGAGTTAATTTCCTCCCTTTCTAAAACAGTCGAATCATCAATAGATAACACGGTAAAAGATATATCTTCTTAAAACTGATGGCAAAGTCATTAGCTACTATCTGCCGCTTCTGTGTCGCTCTGTGTTGTCAATGTACACCAAGGTTTTTAGATAGCATTTTTTCTCCTTTTCCTTTTCTGTATAGTTTAAGAAGTCATTTTTCAGTGGCAAGCTCTCAGAAATAGGCTCACGAGCCAGCTTTTGTTGAGTGAATAAAAGTAAGCAGTTGACATTGTTTAAGGAAGTTAATTATACCAAAAGGAGAAGATCATCTTTGATGGACCATTGTGACAATTGCCAAAATGCATTAAGGCTGAACTGTTCACCAGCTCCACCTACAAGTCTCTTTTGTTTTGTTTTTAACCAATTTGTATTAATTGAATACATTAATTTCTCTATCCTTTAACTCTATATGAATATTAAAATAAAGAGTAGAATGCTACTCTGACTCATGCTCTTCTCTCTTACACTACTATATGCTTAAAACGATTTCATAAACCATTGAGTGTTTTGGATTGTGTGATACATGAGGTCTGAATGTGTTCCATTTAATCTTGCATATAAATGTTGGTGAGAGAATTTAACAAGTAGAGATCGCTGTATTTCACCTTCAAATGATTTTAATACTGTGCAAAGACCAGATTACGTTATACTAAGATTGTACTTTGTTAAGTAGAATGACAGAAAATTACGTTTGCAGTAAAATATATGTAAGTATCTCTTTATCCTGGAGAATGCCTCAGCTTGTTTGTCTTTGAATATGTTAAGTAAAAGCTTAAAAACATGCACATTGCATTGACAAGTCTCTGTCATTGTAGGATGTCCGACGGGTGCCAGGAGTAGCTCCAACTATTGTCCGGTCGGCAAGCGAGACAAATGAAAAACGTCCCTTCATGTGTGCCTACCCCGGCTGTAACAAGCGATACTTCAAGTTGTCCCATTTACAGATGCACAGCAGAAAGCACACTGGTAAGCGTCAGCACAGATTGGTATAAATCACTTCACACCACTGGACAGCAAAGTGGGTAGGGTGGTTTTAAAATAGCATAAGGTGCAAGCAATGATCTGCCAGGTCAGGGGCAGCGAGAATCTGCCAGATGAGTTTGTATGAGCTGTGTCATCTGGGGAATCCCTCTTTTGGGTGGGACCAGGAGACACTCTGAATCTCCTGAAAAAATCCCACAGAGCAGCGCTGACTGCAAGTAGATCACCCCCTCCTTCTCTTACTGTTACAGGGCATCCTTCAGGGCCATGAATCTTTTATTTTATTTTTTTTTCCTTTTTCTTCATCATTTTGGAGCATCAGAGCTTGCTCTAAATTTTAATTGTTAACTATTAAGAAGTTTCCTCTGCATGAAGAACCTAGACATTTAGCATCCTCTTGTCCTCCCATGTAAGCCTTTACTGGTTGGGGGTAGAGGCAGGGGTTGGCAAATAAGCTTCCTTGCTGTGGGGTCTTTCCATAAAGAATTGAGCCTGAAGCCAGCTATTTGTAGGCTAAGATCTGGATTCACTCTGAGTTCAGGCAATGTAAATTACATCTCAAAATATGGAAATCAAAAGCCCTGCTGCACCCTGCAACAGAATTATTTCCCCTATTGGGAGATTTATACTGTTGGAAATGCAAAATTGTGATATGCCTTTGGATATGATCCTTATGCATTTTTTTGCTTGTCTATAATAATTTTATGTAGACAGTTCTTCTGTGCGAATCTAGAAATATGCAGATAAAATCTGTAAATATGGATGTTCAGTTAGCTATTAAATATGACGGAAGGTCAAAGGGCTGAACCAGACAACAGGAAGGCAGGCCATGTTGCTGTGACCTAGCAACATGTGGTCTAACATCTCATTAAAAATTGTTGCAAACTTGACCTTTTAGAGACCATGTGGTGACATTAATTAATTGTATAAAATACTTATAGGTGAGAAATGAACATTACATTGAACAATTTTTGCTTGGGCAAATTGCAAAATATTCAGGTAGATATCTTCAGGGTGGCTCAGATTACATATTCAAGATAATTTTAGACTAAAATTTAGTGTTTGGATATTAAGTTCTACAGAAATGCTATTATATTTTCTGTAAATACATTAGAAACAAGAAAGATCTTTTGAGGTCCATTAATTGAATGGACCTCAAATTAATTTTTCTCAAGTATGCCTAAACAGTCCTGAATTTTTCTCACAAAAGCCCTAGAGGATGTAGAGGATAGGACTATGGCCATCTAGCATCCCTAGAGAGACTTCTCCCATTGTCTTTGGGGTCATACATACCCCTCCTCTGGTTTATGCTATAATGGAAGACGGGAAAGGAAATCATCTCTAGGAAGAACAGGTGTGCCTTGTTGACAACAATTATGACAGCTACAGTTCACACTTCTCTGCACCTTCTTTCTTTTCTTCACCTGCTTGTTTTTATATGTTAGGGAATATCTTAAGGGGCCAGTATATTTTGAGTGAGGCTATTGGTTTATGTTGATAATTATGTGGCTGTTTCTAAGGCTCTCTCATCTTTCTGTCTATCATTGAATGAACTCCATAACCCCATTCTAGAGTTCTCTACTAAGTACAGAAATTGGGCTGGTGGAATTAGCATATTAGACAGGAAATAGTTGGCAAATTTAGCATCTAATATTCTTACTAAACAAAGGGATTTGTTTCTTCTTCTGCTTCAATGTTTTGATGGGGTGAAATCCAGGAATCCCAACAAGCCAGTGTAAAATCAGGAAAGCTGTCAAATGTCAGCTTGTTGTGTTTGGTGTATCTTTATGCAGCCAACACAAAATTTTACTAGTCCACCTGTAAGGTGGTTCTGGATTCACTCAAGGGTTTGAAGCTCTTCCGCCTTTCCTAATGTAGTGGTAGGTCAATGTTTTTGATTATGAGCACATGATTTGAAAACAAGCTGCTACATACCTCTAATATAACACCAGCAGACAGTATCTTTGCAGAATAATGATGGCACTCGATTATCTTTTCTTTCAATAATAGATACTTACAGAGGACTGGCTCATCAGATCTTCTGTTCTTCACTGATTGCAGCATTGAGAAGTCAAGCAGGGTCCTGAAACAAAAAGTTGGATTCTGTAATCAGTTTTTACCAGCGTTTCAACATAGCCCTAGTTGAAAATATGTTGACATTTTGTACCCTCCAAGACTGCTTATCCATTGTTAACAATGCCTTTATTGAAACATGTACAGCCAAAAAAGCTTTTTTCTTATCTCAGTGTATTTTGCTGCAGCAGAAAGGTTTTGAAAGGAAATACAAAATACATATAAGTTTTTAACAGTACAGCAAATAATGTGAGTTGTAATCCTGTGGCAGACTTCAGAGATTTTCCAGAAACAAATTGATGTCTAAACCTCCATAAATTTCTCTTACAGTGAAAACATTAGCATTCTTGCCAGAGACCCTTTGGGTTCTGTGTCACACAGAAATTTTCCCAATTTTTTTCCCAATTTTCCACATTGGGAAAAATGGGTTTATCCTAATGGAAAGCTGTGCACCTTTGCAGAGAAAAAAAATTCTCTGCCTGTTTGCCAGGCATATTCTTCAGCTTAAATATGTTTAACTGCAGGTATGAGCTTCTACAAGGAAGTATGAGAATCTGTAAATCAGGAAGTTTGTCCTTTATGTGGTAGGGGACTCAGGTGATGACTTCATGGTGAATTGCTGAGGCTCTGGGGATGCAAATAATGCAGTCTAATAGTGATTTTTGTGCTTATCATCTAACAATTTCTTTGCTTTGACAAAAGCAAATATCCTTTTACTATGACATGTGCCACCGTGCTGCTAAATGCTCTACAGTCATTAGAGCAGTTCATCACTACAAGGTCTTTGAAAGCCAGAGCTGTGTCCTCTATACAGACAAATGATAAACTGATAAACAGGTGTAATTGTGCCTGAGCTGGGAACTGCACAGGCTCCCCTCTCAATAGTCCAGTGTGGTAACTTCTAGGGGAGCACTCTTCTGCTAGTGTTGCTTTGAAATACTGACCTTCATACTTAAGCTGTGGAATACCATTCTGCAGAATACTGTGGGAGCTGAAAGCTTACCCAGGTTCGAGAAACAACTGGACAAACTCATGGAAAGAAATTCCATTAACGGGTGTCAAATAGAAAGCCAGCTTTGGCTTATAAAGTTGCTCATTCATCAACTGCTGAATACTAGGAGAGTGGCCGGGGAAAGTACTGCTGCATCCTCACTATCTTCTGCTCTCCTGCAGGCATCTTCTGTGAGCCATGGTGGGAGACTGCTGGGCTGGATGAACATTTGGCTTTGCCCAGCATGGACTGCTTTTAGGTTTTAATTTCTATGACATAAAATATGAATACTTATGTATTCAAAATACAATATTAGTTTCAAACCAATCATGACACCTCACACCTGAACTCCAGTGTGACGATGACAGGAACTGTTCCCAATAGAGGCTCCCTTCTGAATAAAGAAACATACATTTTCTCTAATACTGCTAAAGAAAATTATACTGAATAGAAAAATCTATTAGCAAAGTAAAGTTGTGATTATGTGGTTGTGCTCATCTAATTAAGTGGATATACAAGAAAATGGGTTTAAATTGGTGAAGGGAGTGTAGGCAAGCCCTCAGATTCTCATTCAGACTTGCAGTCTCTGATTTTGAAATCAGCCTTCTCTCCCCATGTGTTCTTGTTAGCTATGGGCTTTTGCTCTTCCAGGACTCCTTAATTGAATGGAATGTTTATGAACATTACATCCAACTGCTGCGCCAGTAGGAATTTCTGGTTTTCCATGCAAATGAATTTTCTCCAGAGAAAACGTGCCCATGCTTCCTCCAGTTTAAGTTAAATGTTTTTTAGCACACAGATTGTTTTTATTAGAAGCATTTATTGTGATATGTGCAAAAGCCATTTCATACCTGTTCTGTGATTGTTGAGCTTTAGTTTTTCTAAGTATTTTCTTAAATACTAAAGAACCCTTCCTTCCACCCTCTCTTGTCTTGACTATTTCAGCATGCACCAAGTTTAGACTTTCTTTTGTGTGCCCTCTTCCAGTACTAAAATGTAAAAGCCTCCAAGTCACAGGTGGAAGGACCGATGAAGTTTCATCTCCTGTTTTGTTTTGAAACTGTATGTAGTTACTTGGGAAGGTGACAGTATTATGAGGTATTTTTCATACATTAAGAGACTTTAACCTTTTACTGGAGAGTCTTTAATAGGTCTGGGGAAACTGGACACTGCTCTAACCCCTCTTGGTATAGTGATTTAATGAGGTACTAACAGAGTTTTTCTAATCTGGGACATTTCTGTCATCCTGTTCTGATGAACCTTATGGGAATAAACAGGTATGTGACAGTCAGGTTTGGCAGCCATTTTGCTTGGCATTAGCTGATAGAAGGAAAGGGAAATTAGGATTCTGTCCAAATATTGTGCCTCTTTATATTTATTTGCTTTTTGTTTTCAATGTAATGTCATCGTATCTCTGTATGTGTCATCATACAATCCAAGTATAATCATCTTGGATTGATTCTTTAATACATGCATTGCTTAAATTTGTCCTTAATTTAATCAAGATTATATTTGAAAGTATTTAAAGAAAAACTCTCCTGTGCATGCCATTAGATCTGCTATACTGTTTTATTCAAATACCTCTTTAACTGTCTTCTGCGTTTATATTGCAATTAGCAGACAATCATCCTGTCACTGCATTCTGCTCTGCTGACATTCCCCCTCTTAAATCTGCCAAAGGGTTGAATTCCTTGGAAGTAAGTGGTTTCTGAAAAGCAGGCACCCCCCAGGGAGTCCTTGCGGTCAAAGTGTAGGGAACTATTTCAAACACCTGTGGCAACTTTAATCCCTTATGCTAATAAATTAAGCAGGGCAGACATAGAAATTGTCCACACCTAGGCTTGAGAATCAGTAAACTCCTTTGGGTGACTGTCGTAGGAAGTTAGCTTGTTCTTGCAGATTTAGTTGCTTTTGTGAAATTTTGATTGTAGCCACACCAGAATGAATTTGGAATGCTTTGCTTAATATGCTACGTACACGGCGTTACCTAGATTGGAGTGCTTCTGATTTAAACTCATTTGCAGTGGTACCCCAGCAACCAGAATACATTTTCTTATCATAGTGAAACCAGAAATGCGGACACTTGCAATGAAGATTTATGGAAGCGATGTGTGTTTAAGAATATACTTAGAGAAATTAAACTCACTACCCGCTTCAGCTGATGTTTTTCTTTAGGTCCTTCCTACTGGTCCTTTGTTTTACATCTCAGCCTTCCACTGTAGACAAAGCAGGTCCCAGCTGGTCTCATGTGTACCTTCCAGATAAAACTCAGAATTCTCCCAGCTTTGCAGTGGGAGATTTTTCATTACTTCTTGTGCTGAGGTCTCTGTGCAGGGCTGTGGCACTGTAAATAGACCTCATGTAGATATGAGTGTAGTTATACCTGAAACTTTTGCAGGATTCCAGTGTTGAGCAAAGGGCCCTTAGGCTAGATGTGTGTCAAAGATCATGCAGGCCCTGCTGCAACAGCATAAGGATCAGGTGGTTTTTTTGCTGGCCAAATTTCACCAACTCTTTGATATGCTACATGCCAGCAGTGATTCCCTCATTCCTCAGGCTCCTCGATTGCTGCATTTCTTTTGCATGTTTATGTGGTTGGTGATGTCCTTTGCATTCAAAACCACATTGATTTGAGAAGCTGGCTTGTAAGGATTTCAGAATCTCACCTTTTGTCCCAGAGAAGACCCATTCTGAGAATCTCTGCTGAACTGTATGGCAGGAGGCGAAGAGTTTATATTTACACGTGACTTTGCAATAATTCATAGGATTGCCTGCAGGATGTGTGTGTGCACCTACATGAGACATTCCATTTAATGTTGCCTTGTGAAAGAAGCATCATTTGTGTTTTGGGGAAGAATGTATTTTTCTGTGGTTGAATTTTGCTCATCCATGTCTTAATGTTAAAATTACCACCCATATGGATGTTGTTGGTTTTGATTTTGCTTCAAATCCAATTTAGAACAAAGTACAGGTTGTTCCCTTGTACAAATTATATATTACTGAAACAGGTGGAAAAGACTTAATATGGGGGTTTTTTTTGAGAAATATAGACCAAGAGATTTCTGTTCTTTGCCAGCAAAAGGTGATAAAAATATTTCACACAACCTGAATTTTTTTGTAGCTTTAACCTAATGATCTATTTTTTTAGAATGAGCAGATTCAATAACAGTGTCAATGCAGTAGAATTATGCCAGCCTTTCCCCACTGATTCCAGCAGAGTGGTATGGTTTTATAACAAATGAGTCCTGGTGTACTGCTGGACTGCTTTAGACAGGAGAGAAGTCTTAAACCTTTCATATTCTGATTGATGTGTTTCCTCATTTAGCTGCATTTTCTGACAAACTGTTTGTACTTTACAGGTGAAAAACCTTATCAGTGTGATTTTAAGGACTGTGAACGAAGATTTTCTCGTTCAGACCAGCTCAAACGGCACCAAAGACGACACACAGGTTTGTTGACCACACATCTCTGCTCATAAGAGTTCATAGTTGTATGTGAACTGTGTTCCAAAAAGCATACCTTGCAACTTCTATTTTTCTGCTGTGGTGTCTGCTTATACATGCTACCTGTTTCAGCCAGTTCTTGAGGTTAGCTTCAGGAGAGAACTGCACCTGTTTTTTTTTTTAATTGGCATTTCAGCACTACTAAGGTTGTATAGGCAACCCCTTCATCCTGCTGCCATCTGTTTGAAACAGCTTTCCTAATGAAACTGTTTGCTCTACGCTGTATCCCTAATATAGGCAACATAGAATTTTTAAAAACTGAACAGGTCTGCAAGAAAAAGGTACCAGTGAGTAACCTGCTAAACACTACTGTTGGTATTCTGATATTCACGTGGCAATGCTCACAGGTGAACGCTGCAGATGGAATTACTGTGCACTGATATGTGGAAAGCAGAACTGGAGAAGGAAAAGCTACACCAGCTATTATGCTCTAGGCCATCATTCAGCAAACTGCTTAAGGTTATGTTTGAGCCTTTTTTTGAATTCTGTCAACTAGAGAAGGATTTTAGGAGCAGCAAGGAGAGAAATGTCAAAGATCTGGCTGGCTGGATTGCCTGGAAAGTGAACAGCAGTTCACATGCAGTGCAGAAGGCAGCAGCAGTCCTGAATGGGTCTGGGTCCCAGATACACCTATGTATCTTTTTCAGAGAATCATTTCCCAGGCGGAATGTTCCAAGACAGCCAAAACTATTTGTGAGTTCAGTCCAAATTCAGCATGTTGTTTTTTGCCCATACACCATTTTCTGGAAACTTCAATACAGCCCAGTTCAGCATCTCAGGAGTTCTTAGAGGTCTAGTTTAGATTGACAGGGGAGAGAGCTTCCCTTCCCAAAGTCACAGAAGAGGAGATGGTGATGGATCCAGCCTCCTGTTTGGGAGCAGAACCATGAGAGCACTCTGCATGGAACATGAGAAGGGGCTTCAGAGCATTTATTTGACTGAGTCACAGCAAGAAAGTGCATTTGGTTCTCAGGTCTGAGGGAGTGGCCTGACTATTGGTTTACTCACTGCTCTGTGGTGGATTTCTGCCTACTACTTTTCTTGCTAAAGATGTTCTATTCCACTTAAATGGTGTTACAGAGAGATGTAGTAAGTGTCTCTGAAAGCTGGTGGGATGATACATTTTTAACAACTGCATGCTAGAACATATCTGTATTAAGCAGTCCCCAAGATTTTAAGGACTATTAGAAGTATAAGGTAAGTTAAGGCTATTGGGAATATATAAAAATATGCCTCTGCACCTCTGTTCTTCTTATGTCATATTTACTCATACATGATGCCAGTAGCACCAATCCTCAGGACCAGAATTAAGAGAGTTTGCAGATCCTCCTTAGTCCAGCAGTGTAAGTGGGTGTTTGTTTATGACGGTGCTATTCAGATGCTTCAGACCCAGACATCGGAAGAGGAGGTGGCAAAGGGATGGTAGTCTGATTAATGACTTTCTGTAATGTGTAGGCACGAAGCTGGGAGGAACAGTTACAGTAAGCAGTAAAAAAAAATCCAGGCTTTTGAAAATTCAGAGATGGCTGATTTTGTTCACCCTTTGAAAAGGTGTTGGCATATAAGAATAGAATTTTTTTTTTTTTCCTTTTCAGGTGTGAAGCCCTTCCAGTGTAAAACCTGTCAGAGAAAGTTCTCCAGATCTGATCATCTGAAGACTCATACCAGGACTCATACAGGTAAAACAAGTGCGTAAACTTTTCTTCACATTTATATTTCATTATTTTTTAAGTCTAAATCAATGTTATTGTATATGACATGATTAGAAAGTCTCTTAACCAGGAGTTAAATATTCAAAACAACAGAAAGGATTTCAGAATGTGCTGATTTTTCACTGTGACTACATTCCCCAAGTGTCCTGGTTACTTTTCACAAAGAGCTTTAGGTAATTTTGGAAACTACGCTCTCTTTCTTCATGTTTAAAAAAATTTACGCTTGGCAAAATATATTTTGTCAGCTATTATGAAATGAACATCATGGTCTCAGCCCACAAATGTCAAGTTGATCTACTGCCTTTACTGAAAAAACCCTGCAAGATAGAAATTTTAATTCTAGCTTCAGTCGAAGGTCTGTAATCTAAAGTATTCATGCCTACTCATGCTTCTCCTAAGTGTCAGTTGAGCCTAATGCAGGATAGCATGGCAAAGCTCTTGCTGTTGCTGCTTGTGCTGTAATCTCTCCAGAAGATAAAAGGAGTGCCTTTTGCAAACTCACACTGACAGACACTAAAGTAAAAGCTTACTCAAATATTCAAGGACCTTTTTGTAGAAAACGTAGTATTTCATATAAATACAGGGAAAAAAATGAGAGGCCATTTTAGTCTACTCTGCCTTCATGTAAATGTAAACACCATTAAAGAGTAGTAACCTCTATATTTTAGTTTTACGTGTTAGAATTATTCCCAGGAACTGACATTTTCTGTTCCCTTCCACTATGTATGCAGTATTTTTACCAAGTGATTGTTTACTGAGGACTTTGACATGTTATTAGATGTCACGGTGTTTTCTACTGGTGTTAACTTTTTAAGTTCAGTCTCTGTACAGATGGACAAGGAGCCTGAAAATCTTTTTCTCCCTGCTAAGGATTATTTTTTCTCTTCTGGGCCATAAAACCACATATTTAAGACTTTAAAAAATAAAAAGGAGATTTTAGTAAGGAAACAATTCACCTGAGCACCGGCTAAATAAATGCTTCAAGAAATGGCCGTATCTGCACTTGCAATCTAAAATGGTAAAGGCCATGGCTGTGTTCCTGGGTTCTCCCCACAGTCTCATGCTGAGCTGCAGGGCCTGGGTCTCTGTGCATTTGCATGAAGAAAGTATTTTCTTAATCAGCGGGAGGCAACATTCTGTAGACACAAAATGTTAATGTATAATAATTCTGTAGACACATGTTAATGGCATGGTCTTCAACGAGGCCAAGTGCCGGGTCCTGCACTTGGGCCACAACAACCCCATGCATAGCTACAGGCTTGGGGCAGTGTGGCTGGAGAGCTGCCTGGCAGAAAAGGACCTGGGGGTGCTGGTCGACAGGAGGCTAAACATGAGCCAGCAGTGTGCCCAGGTGGCCAAGAAGGCCAATGGCATCCTGGCTTGCATAAAAAATAGTGTGCCCAGCAGAAGTAGGGAGGTGATTGTCCCCCTGTACTCAGCACTGGTTAGGCCACACCTTGAGTATTGTGTCCAGTTCTGGGCACCTCAGCACAAGAGAGATATCGAGGTGCTGGAGCGAGTACAGAGGAGGGCAACAAAGCTGGTGAGAGGCCTGGAGAACAAGGCTTATGAGGATCGATTGAGGGAGTTGGGGTTGTTTA
>VZTM01029737.1:43166-58240 GCA_013400555.1 Jacana jacana | reverse complement strand
CCATAACAATATCCTCTGATTTACCCAGCAGCCTTCTGCAACTGCAAAACAATCTGTTTTCCAGTCTGCACCCAAAATAGAGAGCTGCCACAAGTGTTTATACTAAAAGCCAAAAAAAGAAAAATCAGCCTCCAGTTGTGCCTGCATTAGTCAAACATAAATAAAACTATCTTTTGTGAAATACAACCAAAACTCCACTGCAGCACAGGCCAGAATTCCAGTGGCCTGTAAATAACTCCAGCCATGCTTTTGCTGCTTAGTGAATTGCATGCCAAATAGTAATGATAGATGGCTACACAAAATGAAGCCTGGGTTGATGAGTGGCAGAGCATGTCTTTTTGGTTTTGCTGTCGCCACTTTTTCAACAAAGGTACTTATTGCTGCTCTGCTGGTTGATGATCATTACATCCCCCAGCCTGCCAAGTGTTGGGAAGAAAACGGTAAATGTTTACAAGATTATTTTTGGTTTTATTCCTAGTTCTGTTACAGCCTTTGTCATGAGAGGCATTTTACTTCTCTCCTTTTCGTTTCCTTGTTTTCAGGATTCTATCAGCAAGGTAAGCCACCTTTATTGAAGTGCTTTACTACATGAATTTCTCAGAAGCAGCCCGCAGACGCTGGTCCCTGCAGCATACCATTACTCATTTTGCAGCAAGCAGAAATGGCTCAGCAGGCTGAGTTTCTGTGAATTTGACCTCCATATGAAAGATGAGGGGGCTGCGCTCTATTATATCTTACAAGTATCCTTAGCTCTCTGGAAAATTTTCAATCCCATGATTAATTGAGCAAATCTTTTGTCTCTGCCCTCTGTTCTTAGACTGAAAATAGTGACTGATGCTATTTTGGCTGATAGTTAATGTCTTGCTGTGATTGGCACACTATTCCTGTCCTTTAGCATCCATAGTCCCCCGGAACAGAGAATGTCAATTACATAGATAACACGTCCACTTTTGCTTGTCACTTCATGATGTACAAGATGTTTTGGGTATGAAAAGGAACGTGATCTCCTCTCTCTCTGATGCTGCCAGATGGCATTCAGGGGTTCACTTGCACTAATTTTTTCAAAGTAGGTGAATCCAGCAGTGTCCCTTCTACTTTAGAAAAACATGAGAGCTAACATGCCTGAATTGTAACCACATGATCTGCTTCCAGTGCGTGTCTTATTCTTCAAGGGTTTAGACTGTACTGACTGAAGAGGAGGTACAAAGGTGTTCTCTTGCTGCAATTAGGCAGCCAAGCTGAAGGCAGTTCATCCTTCAGACAGGTGCCCATTCCTGTGAGGGAAGGGGGGACTTGCAAAGAAGCCTCTCTTTGCTTCTCTTTCTGTGGTGGGTTAGGACAGCTGTTCATTTTAGAAGCCACTCCAACCAGACCTGTCTGTATCAGGATGTTATTTCACTGCTCCACCAACCAACCTTACAGCAACTGGAAACACTTCATATGGATGCAGGTAGGTGTCTGAATCCAGTGTTTCTTCCTCCTTCTCTTTGCCCAGACAGGCACTGAGAAAACCCTGTCATGTCGAGTCTTTTCCCATCATCAGAGTGACCTGACAGCAAATGCAATACAATAAGCAAGCTGCTTCCACCACCCTATCCAAAAGCCTGGCAAGCCTCTGGAGTGGATCGGGGGGCTCTGAGAAGGTACCTGCAGCCCCACACCTCAGAGCTGCCTAGGCCTAATATGAGATGGATACACAAAGGCAAGCAGCAGGCAGAGGTGTGCTGCCAGAGGACGTGAAGATGTTCTACTGCTCAGTCCTGCTTGCACCTTCCCCCTGGGGCAAGTCTGTGCAGGGAAAATTACTCAGCTTTTCAGCTGGGGAGCAATTCTTCACTTGGAGAAAAATCCTCCTTCCCTCTACCTTCCTCCCAATTAACAAAAAAGTAATTAAAGGCAGCATATGCAGTTCAGAATGGCACTAATGGTCAAGAAAGCCCAGCTGAAATATTTGGGAAGATTCAATAAAAACTTCATTAGTATTCTTTTAGTTATTGGAAGTCCTGATGACACAAAGAAGCCTAATGAAACAGAAGACCCGGTCACAAGAGTGATGAGTTAAAAAAAGCCCAAACCAAAATCCCAACCTCACTGACACCATTCTAAAAATTAGACAATTAAGAGTAAAACCAGGAATGTAGCCAGAAGTATTCCACCTCAAATAATAAACACAAGGATAAGTTGCCAAGTGAGGTCAAAGAAGCAAATGGTAAAGTGAGTTTAAGAGACAGCTAGACACTTTTATGGGGAGAGAGGGGATTGAAGGATACAGTGACAAAACCAGGGGTAGACTTGAGATAAACCCAGAGGACAGTGGTGGGCCAACAGCGTCGGAGAGTGCTCTGAGCCCCAGTTGCTCAGTCGAGTAGCAGAGGGGATCTTGGTGTTCAAGGGAGACTCACCAGGGCTGTCGGCAGTGTCCTGTGAGGGATGGAGGGAAATCGCCAGAGCAGTTTGGAAGGAAGATGAGCCTGGCAGAGAGAAATGGGTGTGCTCTCCATGTACTGCTCCTAAGTGCTGCCCTTTGTTTCCCTAGTGAGATGCCCTGGCAGACTTGCTAAAAACCATTTTTTTGAAGAACTTCTACCCAAGCAGCTTGTCTTCTTGCAAGTTACCAATGCAAAGCACAGAAATAGACGTCAAAAGATTTTTTTTTTTAAATTTTTCATTAAAGACTACTTGTCATATAGGAAAGAACAGGGTTGGCTAGAATATGATTCAAATGAGGCAAAGAAAAAACATACAAAGGTTATGTTCTTCTCTGCTTGTATGAAAGTTTGCATACTTTCATGTTGTTAGCACAGCCTGTGTTGATTTCCTTAAAAAAAGCTGGCGGAACTTCTGCAGCTCCAAATAGCAGCATGATGAAGCCTAGTTCTAAGTGCTGTTTGGCTGTGTCTCTGCTGACGAGCAGATGTGGCTCCACCAGCACAGTAAGATTCTTAAGTAATGGTGGTGAGGGAACCAAGACCAGCATGGCGGCTGAAAGTATGCCACAGCATCAAATAAATAAGGTACAGTTTTCTATATAGATTGCAATCCAAACACAAATGCCAGCTTCTGCTGCTAAAAATGTTAGCTTTGGGATCTCAGGGGGCTCTGAGCAGTGAGGAAGGTCTGTTCTCCTAGAAGACACACGTAACTTGGACAGATCTTGTGCTAGGTGAGCGGCAGGAAGACTTGGCCTTGCAGTGGTTGCAAGCCACAGATAAGGCTTTTTAAAGACATGTTTAAAGACATGTTTTTAATGGCATTGAAAATCTGGAATGAGAAAGTATAGTCCTGGGCAGGCCTTTTCTATTCCTAGTGCCTGAATGCCTGTTCCAATAGCTGTTTTTTATGTGAAACAGGGTAGTTATGTTCTGATGAACCTTGGCAGAATGAAGGTCTTAATCTGCAAAAATAAGCTGAGCAGTCATGGAAAGACCTGGCTGGTCACCTTCACTTGAATGACTAGATAAATATAATATAAAACTAGTTGCCCTTCCCCGGCATCAAAAAAGTCCTTTTGGTGCAAGGGGATTATAAAAACACACAGGGCACTGAAATGCTTTAGTATGGAGGTGCAGGAGAGAAATACAACTGTATTTATTCTCAGGCTGTTTCTTTTTATGGCTCATTTTCATCTGAGTCATGCCCCAGAACTCCCATTCATTTAAATGAAATGTTGAAAGACGTAACTGCAAAAAAAAAAAAGTAACCTCACTGCCCGGAAAAAATCCTGCTCCAGAGTTTCTTGGGAAATGGCGTGTCCTTGTACACGTGCTCTGCTTGTACAATAATCACATCTGCTTAATGTTTCCTCCCAGGAAGGTCTCTGACATTTTTAACCACGTTGCTGAGGTTTTTAGGTTAAGTTATCATTCTAACTGCATAGTAAAGGTACATTGTAAAGGCAAATAAAGAAGTTTTTATCTACTGTATGGCAAGCACTCCCGCCCAACAAAGACCTGTATTTAGAACAGGAGAGCTATTTCACTCTCAGCCACTAGACGGCTAAGCCCAAAGCCCACTCACTTTTAGGATAACCACAGTTCTGGGAATGCAACGCAGCCAAGCCAGCTGGAAGAATTTCCTAACTTGCAACAGAAAGTTACAGGACTTACAAAGCAGCGCCGAGAGCTGAAGACTACAATGTAACGCAGCTCAGAATGTAGTTCTGCAGCCTGAGCACAGCATTGTGGAATTGTAATTACAGCATTTCCTCAACTGGGTCTGGGTAGCTATCGAGAGTTACAGATTTTGTGAAATCTGGTTGCCTGGGCTGTTCTTCAAATAAATCCTACTGTCCTTGAGGCTGCCTAGAACTGTCTTCATGCTCTGAAGTGTGCTGTAAATCACTCACTGCTTCTTACCTCAGAAGTGAGGAGGTGCATGTTTCTGTTATTAGAGGGAAGAATTAATAGAGAATCAAAGAATGGAAAGGTCCTGTGGCAGCAGGGCTTGAATTGCCTGCAACGGATATTGCCTTGGTGAAAATCCACTGGACGCTCTGAAATATAAATCTCAGATTAGTTTTTGCACTGTTGTGGAATGAACGAAACCCCCGGGTGACTGAGCTGCTTCCTCACCCCTCTTTGAGCTGCAGGACTTCAGCGTGGTTTGCTACAGGCTTCCCCTGTGTGAAGCCAGGCTGGGGAGGACAAACTGCAGTTTGCAATACTGAAGGTCATCACACAGGACAAACAACCCAAAAGCAGCCTAATATTTCTAAGCTGTATAAATTCCTGGTGTCTGCTGCAGGCAGAATCCAAACACTTGTGTCAATTCTGTACCATGCCCCAGACTGCCAAAAAACATTAATATAAGCATATTTATCTGGGCTGCAGTGTGTTACAAGAATTCATTAGGACAATATGTGATATGGTGCTGAAACAGAAGGCTGGGTTTCTCTGGCCAGAGATGAGGAAGTCTAGTCCCTGCTGAACTTTTACTACTGATAAAGACAATGTCTGCTGGCAGCATTCATTTTTTACTAGGCCATCTGCATCTAGTCAAGGATAACTTGACTTTCTGAAAAAGCCATTCATCAGAATCAACCCTGTACAACTTTCTCTTGATGAGTAAAGCAACACAAAGAAAGAACAAGATGGTTAATAAACTTCTTTGGGAGCAAAAGGTCAATGCTGGTGTAAACAAAGCAGTGTCATAGTACTATACAGAAGCATTGAAGTTTTCTGCATGTTTATATGGCTGATGCCCCATTTCTTTTTTATCAGTGTTTGTTATCATTTATTTTGCTCTGCTTTAGCTGATCTATAAATCTTTATAACAGTGTTCTTTATTTTCTTAATTTTGTCATCTCTCTTATCGCCTTTTATCACCTGTTTGTGTCCAGTATGTTTGCTACTCTCTGCTGCCTGATGGCTGCCCACAATTAGTTTTTTTAACCCTTTAGTTCTTATCTACTGCACACAGGCCTCATAGTTAAGTCTTTCAGAATCTCCCTTTTTTTTTCTAAAGCTGAATCAAACACTGAAAGCATTTCCATTGTCTCCTTAGCAAATCATTAACTATTAAAGGCAAAAAATGAATGAATGCACTGACAGGGAAATATTCCTGTCCCAGGTGACAGAGCCTTGCTTTCAGCTATACAACACAGACAGGCTAGGTGGTAGCCATGCACTTTTCACTTCGGGTCTTTTCCACTGTACTTCACATCCAAACTGGAAAGTAACAGACTTGCACCCTGTGGGGAGGTAACAGGTTGCCCTTGTTGCTCCCTCAGTCTTTGGCTTTTGTGCTTTGTGGCTGCGTATCCAGAGAACACGGCTACTAGAATCTGGACCAAAGTCCCCAAGCTCCCTTCACATCAATCACTTATCATCCAGCCAAACATTTTCTTATGAACTTGGCCTAAATTAAAGATAGTTAGGCTAACAGGAGAGTATTCCATACCCACAATGACAAACACAAAGCAGCTGATACATTGATAATGTTATTTAGCTATCCAGCAACACTTGCTTTAGTGCCATAGCATTTAAAACCTCATAAACCTAATAGATCGATAGGTGACATCTGCTTAGAGAACAAATATTTTCCTGAGCATTTCAGAGACCACTAAAGTTCTTAGTTAAAGAATATAAAAGAAAATAAAAAAGGAACTTTTCTTAATGAAGAGCCTCGAGTTCATCTTTTTTCTTTTGATGTGCTATTTTGTTTCATGTAATTAGTTTATAAAAACTTTTGTACAGTCTGTATATCCAAAATCATATAAAAATATTGGATTGACCCAAACAATTTTTTGAGGGCTTCAGCAAAACATGTTCTGCTTTTTTTAAGTGTTTACATCTTGAAACATTTTGTTTAATAATTTATGCAATGTAATTTCTAATGGCACTGGAATATTTATTGGAACTGGGTACCACAGGGAACCCAAAATCACTACAGACTCTGAATTTTGCAATTAACTATGAATTTTGAGACCAACCAGTTAAAACATTAATCTCCCATGTTAATAAATGTAACATAATGCAATGTACTTCTAATAGTATGATCATCTGCTGAATCTGCAACCTTAGACTCATACTTAGAAAAGCCCTATGCTCCTGAAGTTAATACAAGTAGGATTTTTACCTGATCAAGAATTCTTGGATTAGGTTCAAAACCCACTGATTATTCCAAATTTACTGTCCCAATTATTCCATATGAGTATCAGTTAGAGGATGTTCTGTTATATTGATATTAAGACTACAGGGAAGTCTATGTTTTAGGTTATATTCTGTATATCATGTAGTTCAGCTGGATTCTTGTACCTCTGATACGTGATCCTGCATTTATCACTATAAGATTTGGATATAATTTAAGGAGAATAAAATTTCAGGTGACAGAAAAACCTAGGGAAGGGTTAGATTTGTGTTTTGTTTTTTTCCTTTTAACTTCCACTCTCTGCCCGTGTGGTTATTTAATGGTAGAAGATCGGGGTGAGCTAATCTTGACACTCCATTGAAATAATGACCCAAAACGTGAACTCACTTTAGGAGCAATGTAGTGAATAGTCATGAAATGTATAACATTGGTTTTTGTCAGGGGAAATTTTGTCATTGTATCTTGTTTAGCTTGGCTATTTGCTGGAAATAGCTTAGTACATTCCTGGCTCTTTTTGCAGAAATCTATCTTTAAAGGCAGGGTTGTTGTTTTACATGTTAATTATTTTTTTTTTTATTCGGAGATATCCTAAACTCAGGAAAAAAATCACAAGTAACCCAGCTGGATTTTCCAATAGTGCTTTTAATCAAAGATTACTGTGACTGAATTTTTAAATTATTCTGTTTGATATCAATACATTTAGAATTCTGGCCTTTTCTGAAAACATCAGTAACTGGTGAAAACACTTTTGCCTTCTAGTGGAAAGTCTGGATTTCTGTGCACTGCGCAGATTGCTTCAGCTGGCTGACATGAAATTTCATTTGCATTAATCAGCCACAGGCAAGGGCAAAATGAAATGACTGTGAACCATGAGAGTAGGATTTTTGGGCATTTACAAAATTATGTTTCTGAGCAGCATGGAAGAGCAATGGCTAGGGTAGGGCATGTTCTCTCTGATTCATGAAGTGAATAATCCTAATCCAACCTGGTTGTCAGAAGAATTTGGGCTGCGTTCCTTGAGCAAGAGGCCCTTCAGCTGTGCTTTGACAAAGAACATAGGGTGGGATACTGACAGAGAATTTGCCATAGTAAATACAAATGAAAACATTCCAGTTTCAGCAGGTGTTTGTGGCCCAGCCCCAAACACCCATCTAACCAACCATCAGTGCCAATGCTGCACTGAGCACAGCCCAAACCAGGAGCAGTGCTGAGGGACTCGGCCACCTCTACACGCTGCTGCCCATGGATGTTTTTACTTTTGACTAAACAGTGACTAAAACTTCCCCTGCTGTCTGCTCTAGCCCGCAGTTGGGTGGGAATTAAGCACTTCGGGGATTCTGCAAAAAGTATTGCTGAGGGTATAATTTTGGCTTGCATGAAATCAAAGTCATTGAAATCAGAGTTTGAGGCCTTCTTGTCCAAGACAGGCTGCAGAAGCGTTATGGCTGTGAAATGGCTGGGACTCTCTTGAATGTTTCCGCTCAAAAGTCAGAAGATGATTAATTTAGACTTGAAGTTGTCCACCATATCCCAGTGGTAAACCCAGCCAGTATTTATACCACTGGTAAAGGTACCTGCCTGGCTAAACTGTTCCTTGAGAACTTTTTTTGACCATACTTGGTTTTATTTCTACACTTAGAGTCTGCAGCGGACATGGAGTTGGTAACAAGGGATACATAAAGGGTGTTTTAAAGATACAAAACGTAATTATGCTCTGCTGAAATTACATATACCTTTATTTCCAGCTGAGCTCTCTGAAGACTTAACACAGATAAATATTATGATTGTTTATTGCACGTGATATTGCATTTGGTGCTGCTCAGTCAAACTGTACAAGGAAAAATATCACTGCTATGTTACTTTAAAGGGATACTAATTTCCTCCATAATGTTAATTCGTCTTAGTTAATGCATTGTTATTATATTGATGTGACTTTGAACTCTAAAACATTGCAGTATAAAGCACATTTCTAAGTTAATTGAGGTTATGAAGTGATTTTTCAGATGAGCAGCCAAACTTAGGTATCTGTCCCCAATTGCAATTTCATGGGGATGAATTTATATTTACTTTCTTCGTGTCTTTTTTTTTTTTTTGAAATAAAAAGCTGAAAGCATTTATCTCAACCCCCAAACTGAATGCTTTGTTTCAGTATCTTGTGAGAAAAGCAAATGGATAAATCTGCTCTTGTACTCAACACTATGAAATGAGAACATTCGGGCTGCAAAAAATGCAAGTTCAATTTTCTCCTTCTCCTTCTCCTTCTCTGATGTAATTCCAGTGAATCATTTTAATAACAAGAAAGTACAACACGGAGATTTCCATCAGGCAAGCAAATCACATTTTTATCTACGGATACAGGAATGCTGTTTTTTTTTTATTACACCAGATAAATCAGAAAAGCTGTCATGGTGGCACTGGAGGAGCTTGGTCAATGATTACGTACTACAGACCTGGCAGGCGCGGAATCTGTCAGGTAACAAGAGTGCACACACTCATGGTATCATGGGTGAATTATACCTTAAATCACTTAGTTTTAATTTAGTAGTTGAAGCCTCAGTCAGAATAAAGATGAACAAAAATGGCTGTTGTTAGTAGTAAGCCTGAAATGAGGTTTTTAGTCTGTGCTGAGTTCTTCACAGCTGATTGCTAACACAATGAAAACTCCATAACTGAAAAACTATAGAAGCAGTCAGAATATCACTTCATCTACACCTCTGGTTAAGAAACTACCTCAATGTTCAAAATATGCAAGATGTAAAATTTAGAGTCATGCAACAGTGATCTGCATTTTGGAGATCTATGGTTGCCTACAAGAAACTAACAAAAATAGATCATGGTAAAACATGGATATGTGATAAAATGGGAGAACTCTCTACTAAAGAAAACTTTATAGTTTACAGGGTTCATTAACTTGAGGGAAGTGCCTGTCTCCTTTATTTGTTTCCATTATGTTACAAGCAATGCGAAATAGCATTCAAATATCATATTGTGCCTTATTTTTTTTCAAAATAGGGCTCAGTTCTCTGCAGGAAACATATTTTTCTTGTGTAAGAAATACATTACTTAATGTATATGAATATTTTAATGAAAGCACAACTAGGTGATGATCTGAAAGGCTGTTTCCCCTTACAGACTTAAAAAAAGCCACAGAAGCAAACAATTTTGTAAATGACATCTCTCACTGTGCTCTGCTCTGGTAATTTATAAAGGCTCACAGTCATCATTATTTCAAAAGATTAATTCTGTTTGAATAGTCAATTGAGCAGAACAAGACGTTGGTGGGATAGTTAGCTACGTGTCACAATATACTAGCTAAAGGATTATGCCCCACTTAAGAATTAATAACATTTTAAACCTCTACATAAACTACTTTTTTTTATCAATAAACATGTCTCTGACAGAGGGCCAGATGCACTCACAGGTCTTAATTGTTCAATCCAGTGACTAATCCCCACTTGATCAAGATTTTACTGACTTAGCAGCTGTCTGGAGAGTGACAAATTTATGATTCAATTGCAATTTCATCTTAAACTTGAAACTGCATGATCATTTGTGGGAATTAGCTACCTGATAAGATAACAAGGGTGGAAGAAGTGCATGTAATTCTGTTCAGCAGAATCGGAGTGTTGCAGTACTCTTTAGGATGCATTGGAAAGACACAAATGGCCATTAAGGGATTAGCCCATCACTGATTGAGTGGCTGGGCAGAGTTGAGGTTTACTAAATCACTGGAGCAGTAGGTCATTATCCTTGGATACAGGAGACAGTTGAATCTGTGTCCAAACACATGAACAGTAAATTGGAGTGAGCAGAGTGTGCCAAAAATGAAAAATAAAAAAAATGCTGAACCCTTGTTCTTCAAGTGTTCAAATTTCCAGGTCATACCCCAAGTTTTTTCTTTCTTGGCATAAAAAATATTTTTCACTGCCTTTAGTATCAGCATATTCTTGTCTGTGTAATCTCTTTTGAGTGTATTGCTTCCCCTCAATGCTATCAAATTTTTGCTTAGTTAACAAATGCTGAAACTTAGATAACATTTTAGAAACTGATTAGCAAAGTAATGTCAGGAGTTTCCCTCTCCAGTTTTGATGGCTTTTGCACAGTTACCACTAAATATATAATTAAAATAAATTAGTTTTCCTTATTTGGGGTTTGTAATGATAACTTTTTGGTAAGTCTCTTTTCTCCAATTGCTTTATGTGCTATTGAGCTGAAATAATAGAGTTCAGTAATAGTTTTGTTTATTTTGAAGGGTTATGATGAAAATAATGCTTTACTTTAGAAGAAACACAAATTCATTTATTTTTTCTTAAGACAGAAATCAGAAAATAGTGCAGGAATAACACAACATTGTTGCCTTCCTTGTGTTGATGCAGCTGATGAGTAAAATTAACCACTGAGCAATTCCACTTCAGGGCTCTGTAGCAATATGTCTAAAAACTATTTGGCAATTCAAATTAATAGCTTAAATATGTCAAATTTTGGAACTTTTGCTGTGCAGGCTGTGGCCTTTGGCTAGCCGGAATAAGTTCAAGATCCCTTGGGGCTATTTCTCTGTGAATTGAACTTAATGATCTCTTTTCCCAAGGTATAGATGCCTCTAAAGTTTTTCAATTTATCTGAGTCTAGAGGGGCTCATAACTTTAGAGGGACTCGTTTCCTGAAGCTTGGTGCATTTCACTAGAAATTTCTGAGCCAGTAGATCCTAAAATTCATCTTCAGAGAAACCTGGTTAATTTTTGTCATGCAATGAGCAGTTTTTATTTCCTACCACAACAATAAAATATGCAGTGCGGAGCAGAGCTGGATCTGGAAGCCAAAGTTCAATATTACACTCATCTGTAAGTAAATGTTTTTAACATAATTATACTTTACTAAGATTAGCAGAGAAAGAGGGTGAATATGTCATGCCATAAAGGTCTTAGACCTTGTAAGCTTACGTAATGCCAAACAAATGTCCCATTTTGCCCAGCATTCATCAGGTAGTACCAGGAATGTTGTGTTATGTCCCAGTTCTTTTGCCCTCTGCCAGTCCCAGCCTAAAGGCTAAAAACTACTGAGGTGCCTGGGTCTTTAGGAACATGCTAATACCTAAAACAGAAAGTAGAAAAAATTGAGCCAGTCTAACTCAGACTTTAGCAGGAACAGGAACAATATAAAGCAGGGACTAGCATAAATTTGAGGAAAATAAATTGAAAGGAAAAATATATTTGAAAACAACTGTTTTCTAGATTAGGATGTATCTCTGATGGCAAGCCTGAAGGTTTAAATTAGCTGAAAAACTTTATCCATATTTTCAATGTTGAAATCCTTGGCCAGCTCTACTTTCTAAGATTCAACTGATATCCAAAAGATTTGGACAAGCACATGGTGAGTAGGACTGAGAGAACAAACTAAGAGGAAGGAAAGTGCAAGAAGGAAATCAATCTGCCAAATTGGACAGAGTAAAAGAACAGGAAGCAAAACAGGAAATAACCTAATAAAATATAGTGGAAAATAAATAACTTCCAGTGCCCCAACAATTTCCTCTCACAGAAAGTATTGGCAGTATAAAGCAAATTACAGGCACATTTCTGTCTGGCTATGGAAAGTAAGGTATGTAGGAACAACATATGGCTTTTTTTCCCCTCCAAAAAATGCAGATAACTCTATCAGGCAGGAGTCTGAAAGTCCTGCAGGTGAAGATGAGAGCACAAAAATGACCCAATTAATGCATTTGAATAAAGAACGGGATGGTTAGTGAAAGTGAACTTTTTGAGGCACAGTCATGGAAATCGCTATCCATTTTGTTTAGTTCTGCCTCAGGGACTGGTGTTATGGAGAATATAGGAAATCTGAGGGAATGGGGGAAACCTCTATGCCATAGCATCCTACATTTCAGGAGATATCCTGGGCAGCCAGACACAGTGGTTCTTTGGGATTAGAGAAGAGAAGGGGATACATAAACTAATTTATGAACTCCACCCTGATCTGTACCTAATGGCAGCAAAGAGATTCTTATTCCCTCTCTACCAATGGGTGGGCTCTCAAATACAGCATTTATTTAGGAATGAAGACACTCAGCCGCTCAGTGCCACCAAGATATTGCAACAGTTTCCCAGCAGTTACCTATAAAGATGCCTTAGTGAGAATAGCAAATCCTCCCCCATTTGCAGGACATTTGACAAATAAGTAATGTATCTATTTCCAAGTGGAATCCTCATTCTGCAGTGTTTACAGTTTTTGCACTCTTGGAGAGTGTGATTTTAAAGAGGTTTAGAGCTTACTGCAGATTATTAAAGTAAATATTGTAGCATTAGTTATTTGCCAAAACCAACAGAAATATAATTAACTTGAGAAACTCCTTACTGAGCAACCACATACATTTTACGTATTTCACTGTGTCACAACTGATCTTCCATGGAAACAGAAACCATACTCAGCCCAACTCAGCTGCATGAAGATTAAAGTGTGCATTTTAAGTGACACTATGGAATATAAAAGAAAACAAATTCATCACAATTAAAGCAAATTCCAAAAATGGAATGTACTTTATAGAATCAGAATCTTTAAAAGATACATATGCATTTTCAGTTTTGAATTTATCATTTATTTAAGTAGAATAAATTTTCTATCTTTCACTCTACTAAAAAAATGAGGGCTGCTTTTTTGTTTACAGAATTTCTAGCTTTAGAATGACAAAATGAACCAGGGCGTACCATGCTACGATTTCACCCGTTAACACAAATGAAAAGGATAGAACAGACATAATACATCTGGTTTACGACTTTTAATTGCCTTTGTGACCCAGTTCATACCAAATCCTCTCAAGGCAAAGCTGCTTTCTTTGTATGCATCATGGGGCTAAATTTCTATCTGAGATATGCTCCTTAAAAAAACATCGCCATGTTAAAAAGTAACAATATTTCTTGCACACATAAATCTTTAGTACTTGCAGGTGACCTGAGAAAGTGAGAAGTGGAGAGTTCAGTTGTCTGGTGAATGAGTATGTTAAACTTTCCAAATAAAAGCTAATCCTAAAGCACCAGATTCTTTTAGCAATTAATCACTATACTGTTGTTTATTAGGAAGACACGCCTGGAATTTTTTAGTAACTCAGGTAACCTTTCATGGTTTGATGGATACAAAAGATAATTGTGTCTACAGTGATTTAATGAGGCTCTCTGATGTAATATAGTGACTACTGAGTTGGTGTCTGTCCTGAGAACAGGGAAAGGATATTGGAGGAGGGCATGTGTACAGAAACACACCGTTATAAAAACAATCTATTGCTAATCAGTCACAAGAAATATTTTCTATGTCATGTAGCAAGCCAGAATGGACTGCTGGGGTAACAGCTCTGAACTTTACTACTAGACTGAAATCCTGCGGCAGTGTTGAGTACCTTCAGCACGGAAGATTTTATTGAATTTATAAATGAGCAATGTGCTCAGTACAGTACCCCCTGAACACACATTACTTTGACTTTCCTGAAGTCTGAATATTGGCACTTTTTAAAGGGATGGAAGTATGGATCCTATAAATCAGGAGGTGAATACCTACATATGCTGTGGAGCTGGCATCAGATGATAATGATGGTCATTTTTGTAAAAATATACACACTTCTGAAGTGTAAAAAGTATCTTCCTTGGTTGAAACAGTCTTCTCTATGGGCCAGGCACTAGATCTCTCTGTCACACACAGCACAGGTGGGATTTAAATGTGTACTGTATCCAACAGTGCCTGTTTCTTAACAACAGTGTCACTCACTACTGCTCAGGCTATTACAATATCAAAAGTAACTTAACAAATCTTACTGTCTTCTTGAGGCAGTCTTTTTGAAATGAATTCTTAGCTCCCAGTTTTGTAATGTCTGCATTCACGTTACTACTGTTTTTTACTCAACTGTTCAAGTCCAGCCTAACTTTCAAAAATGGCAGGGAGTTGCTTCAGGGAATCTGTTACCTCAGTTGTATCTAGCAACTCTTTCTAAACAAGGTATTCCCCATGGTTTTATTCATTTGTTTATTTATTTTATTTGTTGATCTGTTTGATCTGGGAGTGTTGATCTGCTTGAGGACAGGGAAGCTCTACAGAGGGACTTGGATAGACTGGATAGATGGGCCGATGTTAATGGCATGGCCTTCAACGGGGCCAAGTGCCGGGTCCTGCACTTGGGCCACAACAACCCCATGCATAGCTACAGGCTTGGGGCAGTGTGGCTGGAGAGCTGCCTGGCAGAAAAGGACCTGGGGGTGCTGGTCGACAGGAGGCTAAACATGAGCCAGCAGTGTGCCCAGATGGCCAAGAAGGCCAATGGCATCCTGGCTTGCATAAAGAATAGTGTGACCAGCAGAAGTAGGGAGGTGATTGTCCCCCTGTACTCAGCACTGGTTAGGCCACACCTTGAGTATTGTGTCCAGTTCTGGGCACCTCAGCACAAGAGAGATATCGAGGTGCTGGAGCGAGTACAGAGGAGGGCAACAAAGCTGGTGAGAGGCCTGGAA
>VZTM01029737.1:12592-42917 GCA_013400555.1 Jacana jacana | reverse complement strand
CCAGGGGTCTCTTCCAACCTAAATGATTCTATGATTCTATTCCTAGAACAGTTAACACTGAGAAGATTGGAAGGTATTCCCCTGGGTTTTATTTATTTGTTTGTTTATTTTATTCCTAGAATATTTAACACTGAAAAGATTAGATATAAGAAAAAGAAAGATCTTGTGCAGCATGACAATAAGTATTTAGTAGGTTGTGATCTGTAAGAAAGCATTCCCATTCAGAAAACCGTTGAATGCGTGTGTAGTCTACCTACTGCTTAGAAATGATGGATTTGATGAAGTGCATTCCTGAGATAGAACTGGAGACGTTGAAAAGAAGGTGGTGAGCTCTCACAGATGTACCTGAACAATGACTGTCAGCAGTAATGTGAAAAGCATGAAAATTCACTCCTGTAAATATTAGGATTCAAGGATACTTGGAAAGCTGGTGGTAGAGAAAGATGAGGATCCTGTTTGCAGACTGAGCACTTTTGGATGTGGAACAAGAGGCATAACAATCCACAATGGTTGATGTATGCCCAGCTTACCCATGGTAACTAGAAACTGTGAATACTTCTATTTAGAAGTAGCCAAGTGGGGGCACATGGAAATGTACTGTTTTCTAAAGGGAATATGCACTGTTTTCCAAAACTACTGCTCTGTCCTCTGAAAAATCACAACCTCTTCAAAGTATTTCATATTGTAGAACCAAAACCAAGGTTCCCAAAATCATGACCAGCATTAGGAACTTTGGAGAAATCAGCTTTTACAGAGGAAATACATTTCAGATTATTTACATATGCTCTGAATTACCTTTACTTTAACTATGTTTTCAGTTTCTTCAAAAAATACAGTATTCCTAAATATTTAGGATGTATATTTAGAAGTGAAAAGCAGTCTGCAAAGATCCCAAGATTCATAATGCTGGTGAATCCAGGAAGTGGGACACACATCAAAGTATTGGTATTTAAGAGAGAGAAAGAAGCATTAAAGCCACTGGGGCTTAGGAATTCTGCAGATTCCTTAGCTTCTCAGCCTTTGCAAAACATCTATCCCCACTTGCAAAGGTGCCATCTGCCAGTGTTTTCCCAGATTTGTCATTTTAGAGCATTGCTAAAGCCAAGAATACTGGTTCCAGCTCACAGTAAGTTAAGAATGAGTCTAAATATTTTGTAGAGAAAAACACGTGAAAAAATAATATGATCTGAGAGCAGAATTGTCAAGAACACTTTGTCACAAAGCAAAAAAGAGAATAAAACCTTAAATGAAGTATAAAATGAGCTATGTCCAACTGAGTACATGACAGGATAACAACTGCTGTCCATTGGATTTTCTGGGAAATAAAAGAGAATTTGAAGTTGAGGATTTGCAAAGTTTACAGGAATTCCTGGTATGATTTTTTGACACTCCAGTACTGACAATATCCTTATATATTAAAAAAAAAAAAAATTCCTATATTTTCTTTTTCTTGCCCATTCAATATGGATTTTCAATGCTAAAGTCAGATTTTTATTTTGATTTCAAACAAACATGAATTTATGCTGCAATATACTATCAATTTCCATTCATCATTTCCCAGAATTTCTTGGAACCTACCAAGTTTTCCTGTTGTCTTGTGGGAATAAAGTCTTTGCAGGTAAGAACAGGACCTTGGGAACTAGTTAGTTTCTTTCACATAAACAGCAGTACATGCTGAATCATAGAATCATTTAGGTTGCAAGACACCCTTGGGATCATCCAGTCTAACCATCAGCCCTACTCTACAAAGTTCTCCCCTACATCTCTGAAGGTACAGAGATACTGCCAAGAAATGCTCATTATTTTGTAGTTACAATCCCAATAACCTCTTTGCCCCATGCTAGGATTTTTTTTTCTGAGAGCTTCTCTGCATATGAGAAATCTCTACTCACATGCACACAGGTGCCATGGTCCAGAAGATCTCATCGAGTGTGCATCCAGACTGGTGCCGATATTATGCCAGTGGGCGTTAGCATAGAAGGCTGCATTCCACACACTAGAGATAATGAAAACCACAGTAAATCATCAGCATACTTCTTTAAGGTGTGCATTATGATTTCTATTTTACAGAGGAAAGCTAACCTATGTCAAGAGTCCAAGTTAAATTTCTCTCTGTCAGTGTAAACTGTGCAAGTGTTATAGTAGTTGGGAACTTGGCAACGATAGATGAACTATTTGTACACAGGTCACCTTCCATGTCTTCTCCAACATACTGTTATATGACAAAATGGTTTATATCTTAATTCATGAAATTTATTTTTTACTGTAAAACAAATGATAATGAGTAGCTCTTTAAACTAATGTTTTATTTCCAGTGAGTCAAAGTTTTGGCATTAGTTTCATGGAAAAAACATCAATCTTCACAATCGAAATAGAAAGCTGTTGACTAAATATGACCTGACAAAATTAATTTTCAAAACTGTTCACAGATCTTTCTCATCAACTTTTCAGCAATTTATATCTTGTTATTGGCTGTTAAGGACTAATAATTATACTTTCTTATTCATACATTCACTTACTGTGCCATTTGAAACATTCACCTCCAGAACCAAGAAGAAAGGCAGGTTTAAATGTCTACTGAGATGTCTGTCCATGTGTAAGGAACTGTCGGGTATAATAGGATCAAACATTTGTTACTTACATTTAACCTTTGGTTAACTAATAATATTGTGAGTTGTAGTTCACAGGAGGAAGAAATGTTTGTTCCCAGCTGTGTAATACAGACAAGCCTTGAGGGCTGTTGTGAAGTTCTTTGAATTATTTTTTCTCCTCTGTCCTGCTGGAAAATGTACAGAAATTGATACAAGACCCCACTATCATTCATGTGGCAGCAGACTGGGAATGACTGCTAGAATGTCCGGGACATGCTTTATGTTTAGTGCTGACAATCTGAGCAAGACAAATATGATTTATGGGACAATAGTTCAGATGGGGAATGAATGTAGACGTCTTGGTGAAAATATCAGCATAAGTAGGCAAAGTGAAGGAAGTAGGTTTTAAGGAAGGATCTAAAGGAGATTTGGCATGTGGCAGATGGGAAGTTATTCAAACTCTAAGAGGCAGCATGGAAAAAAAAAAAAAAGAAGCTGAGAGTGGGAGAAATATATGAAAGGAACAGTAGGACAGGAGGGGCACTGGAAAACTCTGCTGTTCCTTTCCATGTATAACAAACCAAATACATCTTCATAGCCTGAAAAGGTGACTAATGAACTTCTGGTGAATTCTGGTTTATCCCCATAAATAATATTTAATAAAATTTCAGAATATGTCATCAAGTCTTTCAAACCTGGATATTTCTCCTTAGTAAACCAAAAAATTACAGTCTGAAAAAGCTCAGAAATTATTTTTTTTTTTTACTTTAGCTCTTTTGTACAAGAGGCTCTCCTTGTTCAGAAGAGTTTATTGACTCCTTCAACAAGGAAAAGACAAAGGAAAATATTACCAACAGATTTCTATTACAGAAGAAAGAGACCTGCCAAGGTCAAGTGATTTGCCTGAGGACGTGAATGAAGCTAAAGTGGTGGTGAAACTGAGTCTCAGTGTGTGAAACAGCAATGCTTCAGGTAAGTTATTACTGCAGCACCAGATTCCTAAGATAAGACATCATTCATATTCATCCCTGTTTTGAATAATGGACTCAATATACTCACACTATACACTTTAGGAGTGTCCTAGATCACTTTTGAATTCATCCCTGTTTTGAATAATGGACTCAATATACTCACACTATACACTTTAGGAGTGTCCTAGATCACTTTTGAACGCTAGATATATACTTGCAGACTGCTCCATTGCCAGGTCTATAAGAAACATGATATAGTTTCATGAATTTTTCTAGTAGATTTTTATTTGACTTCAGCAGTTTTTCCTTAGCTTAAAAACCATGTTCAGCTTTCCTTGTCACTTCATAACTGATACATTCTTTTTTCTCTGCCTTCTTTTGATAGAGATACAAGCCTTGTCAATCCATTTGCTGCTTCTTCAGTTCCTTTTGCCACGCTGTTCAGAAAGCGTGGCATGCTTTCCTTGAGCTGACCCCCATTGTCCAGCCCTTCTTCCTTCTCAAGCTCTCCTCCAATTTGTCAGCTATACAGGCAGTGGTGGCGGCCCTGTCCTTTTGGCTATCGTTGATCCCAATCAGAGTGTTCTGGAATCCAGTTCCTGTTCATTGCTGACTCCGGTCTGAAACTTTCCCAGTGCCTGCTGGTGACACCCCTGTGGGAGCTTGATACAGTTTGGTATATATTTGTATATATTACATCAATTTCATTATTTCCTTTTTTAATTTTAGCATCAGTCTTTCATTAAAGTAGTTTAGTTTTTTCTAAACTCATAAACCTCTTGATCTCTCTTCTTCCTCTCCTTGGAGGGAGAGGTGGAGGAGGGCATCTGTCATCCAGTCATTGGCCAACCCGGCCTAAACCATCACAGACATATTCCTGCCCAACATGGACATGAGTTTCCAGCTTGCTCAGGCAATGTTGTTCATTAGCAAGGTGTTGTATCATGCCTTTAGAGAGCTTTGTTTGAAGTTAATAGATCAATAGATACCCTCAGAACTCTAGCACTTGTGCCTATAGGACAAGGGTAGCTTTTTTCCCCATTTACTTACGTCCCCTCCATAGTTGCAGAGGCAAAGCCACAGGAAATCTCAGAGCAGGTCCTATTTCTCTTGGGCTGGTTTTGTAGGAGGATATTTTTTTTAATGACTGAGATGTGTGTCCTTCTAGAGTGAGATTCTTTCTCCTGTCCATCCTGGACAGTTTTTCAGTTTATAATTTTTCTTAGCTATTTCCTCATTTTGCTTGGCTATTGTCTTGGTGATTTCCTCTATGCTGTCATTTTTTCCACAGCTACCGCAGCAAGGGGATGAGAGAGATTGTCTTCATACTGTCATACCCTGTTAGCCACTTCATTTGCAGCTGGTGCATCAGTATCAGGTCCTCCCTAAATCATTGTACACAACGTGTGGGAATACATCAATAGTGTATTCTGTACAAACTTCCTTAGCAAAGATCATGTGCATGGCATTTCATCAGGGTCAATGTTCACTTGCATCATGATAAATCACCTCTCACACAGCCGGTTCCCTCAGGTACTCGATACCTTCCTTCCATGCTGCTCTATTTCTCTGGAGGTGACTGCTATCAGCTCTAAAGGGCAGGTATCCCTTTAAGGATGATATCAAATGCTGTCCAAGCAACATCATTTGGATGTAAGCGATTAGGTAGGTAGTTACCACCTTTTTTGTTATTTCCTTTCATGAGAGACAACTAAAAACTGAATGAAAGAGGTAAAGAACATAGAGAAATAAAATTAACATTCGTGAAGATAAAATCAGAGATGGAAACTGAATATAAAAGAATATAAAAATGGAATTCTGTGACAATTCCAGAATAAAGGCTGCCAGAATGCCCATCAGGGCAAGTGTGCCAGTTTTTACATTCCACAACAACATGTTATGTATGTTGAGCACAATGGTTCTATTTACTCTATTACTTAAATAACTTGTGAAGGAGTCTTCTGGTTTGGTGTTAGTGTAGCTGTGAAAACTTTCTTTGCGTTACTCTGAGAATGAACTTTAATCCATATCTTATCTGCTGCTTGAAAATGAACATCCTTTCTATTCTTATCATGTTTCTGCTTTTTTTGAATTTTTGAGCTTCAGCCATATTCCTCTTGGCAGTTACATGAAATTGTTCCTGCTCAGCTATTTGTTGTGCTGAGTTACCTTTGAAATTCATCCCTCTTCTGACTAGACTCCAGAGGCCCTTTTAATAACTTGCCCAGGGATAATGATTCCATGAAAGCCAGGCTCGCTCTGATAAACTCTCTGGTTTCTCATTAGATTGTTCAAATCCTTCACTACTGTGCAATATAGTTTATAGAAAAGAAAACTTCAGATAACCATGTACTACAGATGAGCTTTGTGCTGTTAGCTAAAGTAGTCTTGGATCAGAGGACAGCATGGAGACTATCTACATTTTTACCACCTAGGCTAGATAAAACAATTGTCTTTCTCTTTGTAGGCACATCAGGGATGTCAGCACCATTGTGTGAACTGGATTCATCAAGTGGCCAGTGCTGTAATAAAATATATGGAGTATTGTGTCATAAAAGTGTGTCATGAATTGTTTCATTTATTGCTCGTTTTATTTATCTGTCAGTCTATCATGCTGATTATGCATGTATTTAGAACAAATCATACTTTAAAATAAAAGGACAATCCTTCATATCGTAGCATTTTCCTGATGTAAGCAGGTGAAGCTCCATATCCATGGGTGGCGGCGTTTTTCTCTGAACAAAATGTTGGGTCTTTCTCAGGAAAATGTCAAGAAACAACCTGTGGGTGACAGGGGAAGGAGTGCCACAGGCTGAGGCACAGTCACAGCCTGGGAACACCCAACTGGCTGGGCCTCCTTGCCTGAGGCTGGCTCCTGAGGGGAAAATAGCTGCTTGGAAGCCTGCTCAGGCCTTGCTGCCACCCCTGTCCAAGGAGATTTTCCTTGTCCTTGGGGAAAGGTGTGTATTTGTGTTGGGCAGTGAGGACACTGAGTCATTATAAGAGATAATAAATTCCAAAGGAAACATCTTTTTCAAAAAAAAAAAAAAAAAAAAGAAGCTGGATAGATTTCCTCGGTTGCTGGTGGAAAGCATATTTCTTGGCAAGCTGGGCCCTGTCAAGGCTTTACTTAGGACTTTCAAAGATACTTTGGTTAAAAACCCTTAAATCTTTCCTTCAGTTAACAACAGTATGCAGTAAGTAAAAAAGAAAAAGGACAACATAGATTTAAATAAGAAAAGCTTTTCTGCCAGATGAAAATCTTCACATAACCTACAGGAGTAAGGAATACAGTTTATATTCACTTTATTCTGAGGGAAGACTATGACTAATTGGCCTATCTATAATGTTTTTGGAGTGATTCCACTATAAATATGCTCTTTATAATTAAACTAACTAGCTGATTTATTGGACCTGCAGCTCAGATTCTGCTGTGCTGAAGGGATTTTCTTGCATTTCTTTTAATGATGATCATGATTTCTTCAGCTGGTGTAACTTAGTTTCAGCAGATAAAAAGGGAGATAAAAGTTGCTTGCAGGTGTTGCAGAGGTTTAAAGTTTGACTCAGGTGATAAACCTTCCAATTTATGAAACAGTTTATGTAAGTGATTGTAAGAATTAAGAAAGTATAGTTTCTTTTTTTGTTTGTTTTTTTTTTTTAATTATTATTATTTCTTGTATCCTATCTGAATGTAAAGGCTTAGTACTTAATGGCTTTCTAAATACCGATGAATGGTCTGTGGTATAGTGAATACTATCAACTCAGTGAAGTTCTCACAGGCTTCTGTGGCATTTGTGTAGGTTTTTGCATGTATGAACTTCTTTTATGAAGTTATCTGAAGACTGGAATAAGTGCTAGTAAGGTTAATCACTGCAGAGGATATTTCTGTTTGGTATTTTACTGTTTTCTTTCTCAGAGTTGTTAGGAAGGCTTACATATAATAATAGTATAAATTAATGAAATATATCTGTTACATAGAAAGCATTATTGGTGGAAGATGTGGATTAGAAGTGAACTCTTTGTTTGACTGCCTGCTTCACTCCTTCAAATCTATTTGGTGGATTGTTTATTTATTTATTTTTAAAAATCAGTTTTCATTTGATACTTCACTGTGAAAGGTTATCTCATCGTGATAATTATTTTTTTAAGCTTTTGTTCAACATAATGTTTAGTTGTATCAGCAAAGATTGCCAGTCACAGACAGAAGGTGGTTGTGTTTAACTTTGTGTTTTGGAAATATGAAACTAAAAGGATTCTGAGTCCTAAAGAGTGTACAGTCCTTAGAGCATCCTAGGAGAGGGTGGTTTCCAGACAGCAAGCACAGGAAGTGCTACAGCTGTTTTAATCTGGAAGAACATCACAGTAAACTGTGACAACGAACTTGGATTGAGGATCTTCTTCCAGATTTCTGCAGAAAGATCATTTTTGTCAGTAAAGCAACCAAGTTCACAACCAAGAGCCATTGACTTACAAATTTTGTTTCAGTATCTTTCTATGTATGCTGCAAATTACTAATTTGCTCAGGATGGAGGAAAAGCTAACCTCTAGTATTTTATTATAATATTTGAAATGGATTGAAATGCAGGAGCATATAGAGACTTACATGATACTGTCTGATGTCTTGTATTTCAGTTGATTTGTAGTGCTGCTATATTACCAAAATGAAATAGCTGTGTGGAAATTATCTCCTCCCCACAAAAATTTGGGCACTGCAACTGAGGGAAAAACACCAAGCAGACTGCAGCTGTAATTACTCTTTTTACTTTCTAGAAAAGTTGCAAACATTGCATTGGTGAGATCGCCAATGCTGTGTTTTGGTGTGCGTCTGGAGAGGGTGGTTTTGATGAAGCCAGCTTTCGTTTTATGGTGGGCACTCGTTTGAGGGAAGGTCAGGGAGTTTCTGAGAAGCGGCTGACTGCAGCAGCCTGCAAGCAGGTTCTGTAAACCTGCATCTTCAACCTTTCCCAGCCCGGTCTCAAGCCTTTTGAATATTACCCAACTGCTCCCCCTTGTGCTAGCTGACAAGGGCTTTGTTCGCACACCTTCATCTTCCTAGCCACGGTCTAGTGCAATATTGTAATATTGTTTTGGACTCTTTATTGGGGGTGGGGTTGTTGTTTTTTTTTTCTGGGTTTTGTTTTTTTTTTTTTGAAGCCTTAATAGTTGTTTCATGTATTATACATAGATGATTTATTTTCAATCTTGTTGCTTTCCATAATTTCACATGGAGGGGACCATTAAGTAAATATACCTCTGATTTTCTGTAATAAAACATTGTTTACTGGACTTTGGTTCTGCACACTTCAACTGGTGTGATTTTCTGATAAAGAAAATAGTTTCATGTACATATACATGTGTATATAAATATTATATACACATGTATATACATATGCAATACTTAAGATGAAGAGCATATTAAGAAAGATACTATTTTTAAAAATAGAGTAAAATGCCCAGAAGATGCATGCCTGCATGCCTGCTTTAGTGTCTTGTTTCTCAGCAATGCCAATTTAGTAATTAAATGACCTTATGAATTCCTAGATACCATGAATATTATTTAAAGGGGTGTGTGCATAGCTAAACTATCTTAGAAACCACTAATTTTACAAATTTTACTATTGTAAGCATTAGATGAATATTCTCTCTTTTACAATATTTTATCATAATGTCAAATACTTCTTTTTACTTTTTTTTTTTTTTTAATGCAGGTTAGTAAGACACACGAGATTTTTATAGCATATCTCACACACTGGGAGTAGAATTTATTTGAACTTGGGTCCTCTTGTACTTGAGCTGATAAGCAGTCGTTAAAATTAACAAATATTTGTGAATATGCCAGCCCATTCTAACATATCTGAAATAGTTGATCTTCAAGATTAATGAGTTTTGTTATTTTTAAGATAACTTTTGTTGTACAGGAACAAGTTCCTGGTGATTGTGTTGAGTCTTTGCATTTTTACTGTTAATAGGATATGTGTGTATTATGCAACCCCACATATGCCCAGACTCTAAGTGGTATTATGAAAATTAACAGGTTTTTTTTTTTAAGCAGCAGTATTTTATTTATGTAAGCAGCTTTTAAATATAAATATTTTTAAGTATAAACTTTGATGTTTGGTTATATTCCTACAGTTCTAAAAATTATTAAATTTCCTAATTAAAAGTATTTATTTATATTAATATAATAAATATTCACAGAATTGGTGATTTCTGATTTTAAAGTAATAAAATGTATTGCCAGTTCACACACCACCCTTCTACCCCCTGAAATAATGCCAGTTATTTGGAAAGACCCTAATTCTTGAAGTCAGATGTTAATTACAGCATCTTGTAGAAAACAGACGTGAGAAGAGATATAAATCCAAAGAAACTAAAAACAGTGACAGTATCATAAAATGGAATGTTTTTAGAATCATAGAATGGTTACAGTTGGAAGGGACCTTAACGATTGAGTTCCAACCACCCTGCCATTGCCAGGGACACCTCCCCCTAGACCAGGTTGTTCAAAGCCCCATTCAGCCTGGCCTTGAACAATTCCAGGGATTTTAGAAGTGTATAAAAAAAAAGTTTTTGAAGCTATAAAGCTTATCAAACACTTTCCAACTTCTAATTAGTTAAGTTAAAACCAAGCAGAAATTAGTACTTAATGAAATCAGTGTGATATTCTCCAAATGTTCTTGAGTTAAGGTGGCTATAATATGTTAACCAGGGCTGGAGACACGCTGTTGCTAAAGGTTTCAGTTGGTTAAAACAAGTAGTTCCACGCGTTAAGGGGTAGATTCTAGAGAGAAGGCAGTGCAGGTGAACACGTCTCTGTAGGAACCTCTGTACAGCCGTCCCCTGCAAACCAGGACAGATATTCATTAGTCCAGTGTGGTCTGCCCTCTGATGGTGTGCAGTTAAGATTTTGGTTTCTTACAGTTAAAGTAATTTAGAAAATGATGAATAGAATTCTTACATGCTTTAAGTGAGTAACACAATGGATTTTTTTTTTTTTCAAGGTAAAGGGGATACTGCATCCATTTGGTGTCTTTACTGCTGGAAAAATAATGATGAGCAGAACTTTTTGTGTGTTACCTTGGTAAAAGATCCTCTGGAAGTCAAACACTATTAACATTAACGAAGTAGCTTTGATGGCAGGGAAAAGACAGCTGATACTACACTTCCCTAACAATAAACCACACTGACAGATAAAAACAAACATGTCCACGGTAACATATAACATTTCAGAAAATGGAACCAGAAACTAATGTAGACTGATGTGATCTTTTCTTTCTTTTAAAGCCTGTTACTACTTTTGAAATGGTTGCTTCTGAAAAGAATAAAAAATAATTTTGCTTCTATGACAAATGTATATCATACTACAGAAGTGGGCAAAACCAAATAGTAAGATGTGCCCCATATTTTGTTGGGCTCTAATTTTTGGAAATTGGTTTTGATCTTAAAGATAATTTTACTTAAAATTATACATTGTTGATGAGAGTTTAATAAGAAAAAGTAGTCTAGTCTTTTGTCATGAAGATGTGCTTATTCCTTTCTCTATATATTCTGCTCTCTTTTCCTGAACTTGCTGTCTTTTGTACTCAATTCTGGACATACTACAATTGCTTTTCATAATTTTCACCTGAGCAGGAATCTTTAGAGTGAGGACAAACAGACATAGTGCATTTGCTATTATAAATAATACTAAGAAAGGAGGAGGAAAATGTCATTTTTTGCTACTAATAGTTACTTGCTTAGTGTAACTTGTCGCAGTCACAGCAAAGCATATTTTTCAGATCCCATGAGCAAAAATGTAAACTGAAATGTGGCTTGCTAGTGCAATAGTCTAATACACTAAAAAAAAAAAAATTCCCTTAAAACCCTTTGTAAAGTACAGAGCAGTAGTAATTTTCAGCATAGTTCCATAGTTGAATGCTAGCCATTTTTTGTAAAGTTATGGACTTTACAGCTGAGGCTGTATTTGTGTTGATAGATAACGACTAGGGACATTCGTGCTGTGAACTGCATGGATGCTTTCTTTCATTCATGCTTTGTTTAAAAGGCTTTGTTTCCTTTTCACCCTTTTGTTCACTGTAGGGTACCTTTGTTTTCTCCTGCTATAAAAGGCTGGGTAGAAGATACACATAAGACGGTAACCTGGTTATGGGTTTTTGGTGATCAGAACCCATGTGCGTTCTGTGGTGTGCAATCATGGGAGAGGTGGCAGATGCCTTAGCTATGCTACTGCCTGCAGCCTAGTGGTTAGGGCAGTTTCATGGAAGCTGGAAGGTATTTTGAACTTTTTTTCAACAAGGAGATTGTATTCTCAGGTTTTCTGCTTTTTGGGACGCTCTGATTACTGTTAGATACAGAGTGTTGTTTTCACTGAGCTTATGTTCAAAGAAAAATGAGCCAGTTGTTTATATCCAGCAAGAGGGCATAAGCATCTGAAATACAGGATGGGCTTTTGGGGTATGAAGAAGAGCCTCACCTAGGAGGACGGTGGAGTTTCAGACATGTCTGAGCACCTACAGCCAAGCATCTTGATGCCGAGCATTGCCATGTTTAAGTCCTGTCATGAACTGAACCATACTGTCTGGCATCTCATTGGCAGTAGTGCCATGATAGGAGTGTCTTTCTGGTCCAATTAATGCTTTTTAAAATTTTAATAGCAAAAGCAAAGTATTTATTTAGGAAAAACAGCATGTTAAGATCAATAATTAAAAAAAAAATGTAAATCATTATAGCCAAAGCTGTTTTAAGATTTGTGGTGTATCCTAGAAGCTACAAAACGTGTATTGAATCTACGCTGAAATCATGTCTGTGTGCTGTAGTCCTTTTTAGCGATTTCCACTATAGAGTTGATGTCAACCTCTATTTTCATTTGTGTGTATCTTGTGAGCTGCTTTTCAGACTGCATCTTTCTCATCCAGACCTCACAGCACATCTCCTTAGGCTCTACCTTCCCCATGAAGACAGGTGCTTTTAAACCAAGAAGACAGCAGTTTGTTGCTTATATGAATTGTCAATACGTGCAAAAAGTAGAAGCTGCTTGCTCTTACTGATAACGTTACCATATGTTGTAAGAGCACCCTTCTTCTTTGGGCAGTTGAATTTGTGGGCTTGGTTCTTCTGAAGGCAGGCATGATACTGTAAATAATACAACCGATATGGTGAGAGATGTGCCAGCAAACTCTGTAAAATGATACAGCCTGCCTGCTGAGAGTGGCGCTCTTAGGAACCAAGTGTTGCACTGGCTTAGAGAGGTGCTGCATAGTTGAAGGTGGGGCTTTTGACTAATGCAGGGTTTCAACGCAGGGGCATGAGGACAGGGCCAAATACTTGGCGCTTTTTACATATCTGCTTCTGCATTGGGAGAAAATGCTTGAGCTGTGAGTGGATGCTGCAGTGTTAACAGTCAGCTCTAAGTGGTATTTCTCACCAACCTCTGACTTTTAGTTAGCTTCTTGGTACTTGCATGTAGCTTCTGAATACATGTATTGCTTACCTGGACTACACAGTTGGCTTTGGTTTGATTTTTTGTTATTGACTATTATCTATTTTTTTTATAACAAAATTTTAAAATTTGCTTTGGAATAAGTTGGAGCACAAAATACTATATTTAAGTGAAATACCTGATTTACTGCTGCAGCATAAGTCTTCAAATCTCAGCATTTTTTAATCGTTATGCTAAAAATAGACTGATAAGCTTGGCCTCTAAGGAGTAATGCAGGGAAGAATCTTATATTCTCATTTCAGTTCACTCCTGTTATCAGGCTGATCCTTTTCCTGAGTCATTCTGTATTTCCTTTTCCAGGATGCTTTTATATTCAGGATCTTCAGATGTTGGTTGAATCAGTGGCAGGTTTCCTGAAATAGCTATTTTGACTTGTATGCATTCTCTTTGAGGTCCTTGTTTACATTTACCACACGGTAATCTTATGTTATTTCACTTGCAGTGTTCTAGTTTCCATATAGTAGCTGAAACTGTATGATGTAATGTATGTGAGATTTCTAGTCTGCTGTTTTTGCCTAATTTTGGCATGTGAGCTTTCCACAAGGGGATACTTTGTGTATAGGAAGAAGTGATTTCAATTTGGCATATGCCGAATGTAAGTACAGCCTGAGACTGAAAAAGAGCTGTGCCCTCTTGTGTTCACTTGGAAAAGCAACCAAAATATAAGGAAAATAAAGCAAATTTACTGAATTTAAGTTGGCAGAAGTCGGTATATCATGCAGCCTCTGTCTCAGATCCCTGCAAGAGTCTCAAACTATGGAAACATTATATTCTAGATTTTCAGAAATTTGATTTCTCCTCTTGCTTCCTGGACAATACAAGTTAGATAACTTTAATTTAATTTTAAAGGAAAAGACAAAGTGTAAGAGCAAAAAAAAATAGGATGCAATAATAAGTAAAAAGAATAAATGTGTGCAAAATCATAATTGAGTCAATTTCCCACCCCCTCAAAAAAAAAAAAAGTAGCATGCAGTAACAGTTTTGCAAACGAAACCATTCTAATCACCTCCTGTCAGGTTTTGTGTGGGGTTTTTTTTGTTTGTTTGGGTTTTGTTTTGTTTTGTTTTGTTTTGTTTTGTTTTGTTTTGTTTTGTTTTTTTCCCTGTTGTTAGAAGGTGATTTGGTATGCTTTGTGCTTGGCCAGTGAAATAATTTGATAATATGAAAGCATTCTGTTGATCAAATCCTTATTGTATTCTAAGATAACAAAGATGAGTGTAAAACCAATCTTTGTTGGTTTTATGAATTATGAGTTCAGCTTGATTCTAGTGGGACTCTAGGTATTTTTGACTTGTCTCCATTAGACTAAAATGTGGAACATAATACCAGTAACTAGATTGTTTCACATTCATCAAAAGTCCATCTTAGTTTATTTACTTTCGTGGTGGGATATACTTAGAGGTGCATTTTCTCCATGCATTTTTAAGCACTAACTTTATATTGCTGTGTCTCTTGTGCACCTCCTTTCATAGTTTTCAGGTTTACTTCCTGTAGAAAATTGTAATATATGTAAGTCATATCTTAAGATGGCCTCTTTTGCTTGGACAGTGTATTTTGGTTTTCATGAAATATTATTATTTCATTACTTTATTAACTATTTCATTATTTTCATGAAATATTATTATCATTCATTCAAAAGCATTACGTTTTTTCTTCGTGATTTTTGGAAGAATTATGATTACCATGGTGTGTTTTGTGTATATCTTGTGACATTGCTGAACATCTATATGAGTATAATTTTATATATAATACTTAACACATCAATAAGAACTAGTTTGTTGCAGATCAGATGTTGCCTTTCTGTTTCATGGTGTTGGGGGAAGAAATCAGTCTGGAAAAGAAATGTACATTTGCTTCATTTTGATTATGATCTTTAAAAGTGGAGTAGCTCCAACATGATTTTAGGTGTCATTAGAAATCAGAAACAGCCAATTTGGCTCGGTCTTCATGAACGTTTAGCCAAGTCTAATCTGAGTTTCCTGTCAGCCTGACTAATTTCTGAGGTTTTCTTTTGCAGGAAATTGCATTGTATACTTGCCTTTTAGGGACTTGGACTTGGGTATAGAACGTGCATATGAAATGAGATCACTTGCTGGCTTGGAATGAATGTTGTTTTGTAGCTTAGGTTGGTACTTTTGTAAAAACTGAGATGCAGGTTATATAAAGAACATATAAATCTTGAAGTCTGAGTGAATTGTCAAATGCTATGGAGGATAAGATTTTGGTTTAAGGAGAGTGAGGATTTAGAAGTAAACATATAGAACTCTTATCTATAGATACTTTTATAAAAAGTAAAATATGCTTATCTGAAAGGTTCAAAGATCATGTCTAGATTGATAATGTGTATTTTTGAGCAGCATTTATATGAAAACATCTTCCCCTTTGGAGTATAACTGATGACTCAATGTGTAAACATCTTTTTTCGAGAATCAGAATAGAAACCTAGATGGTATAAATCTGATAGTTCACTTTAATTTGTCTTGGCTATTACTAGTAAATAGCTGCAGCAAGAATGTAAGAGTTTTTAATAAGGTTACCCTTCTTCCCTCATCTTGGCTGGTGTAACATATGTAGTGAGGTCAAAACAAAGCTGTTTGCTTGATATGAATCATAATGATTCTATCTTTATCTTCTTTAATTGTGAGACAGCTCTGCTGTATCTTATAGAAGTGAGAGTCCAGCTCTGAGAAAATCACTGTTTGGTAGAATCCTGTGCAGACCAAATCCTTACAAATCATACTTGTAGATCACATATGCTGTAGCAAAACCACCAAAAACCCCCAGTACTTGAGGTCATTGGTGGAAACATCCACTGTATTTTAATGTGAAGTATATGCTGAATAATATATATATATAATATAAATAATTTGTGATCTTTGCTTTTTGTAACTGAAAGCAAGAGCCAGTTTGAGGCATCTGTTTCCTACCAAAGCCTGGAAACAATAAGGTTTTGAAAACATGAATTAAGTGTAAGGCTTTATTTCACCTCTGTGTGAAACACCAATGGGGTGAAATCAAACAATGTGCTAAGGACCAGCCTGGGCTATCTGTTTTATTGTTTTGTAACATATTGCCTCAGAGACTGAGGTGACGACAGGCATCAATTTAGAATTGCAATTATTGATGTGTAATCTGTTCATAAACTGTATCACATCTGATATACTTCAGGACGTCCCTGCCAGCTCACAATGTGGGAGGACATCTACCATCTACACTCCTCTGAGACAAATTTTCCAGGAGAGGAATACTGGTTCATTTAGATATGTGTGTTTTTGTTCACTCTTTCCAAATCTTAGTATTCTTACTTCATGATCCTCAGGGTCTTGTCTGACTTAAATGATTCTATGATTCTGTGGAAGCATGGGCTTACAAAAAAGGTAATATTTGTAGTCCACTGCACTTTCTTTTCCTTTGGACAGGCTGGTCTTTGGTTGTCTTCCTCCACTGGGCCTCCCAGGGCGGTCATGCCTGCCTGGCCAGCTCACGGCTATGTTCCTCATCTTGGCTGCTGTTTTCAGTCTCCTCCTTGAGCTCTTCAAATCCTGCACCTGAACAACAGATTGCTGTAGTACCTGCCAGAATGAATATTGAGTTTTTCATCATTACTGCTGAGGTGTTTCTGACAGAGGTTGTTTAAGTTTATTTACGTAAAGGCAGTGAATTTCAGTCAGCAGGAATTCAGAGAAAGACAGGGTAGGAATTCCACATGGTATCAGTGTGGAATTGGGGCACTTAAACAGAAACTGTAATATCGAGAATAAATCTGCTTTTTGCTTCTTTGGCTGTTTCAAGGTATGTTAGCTCTGAATAAACTTATTCTTTCTTTTCAGGTATCCAATAAAATCACTTTGAACCCACATGTAGTTAAGATGGTCTTATAACTCTTTGCTGTGATCTTCCTGATCATGTAAATTACAGCACTTGGAATTGCACTGTAGCTCAATGAGTGTCTAAAACTTTTGGGTTTGATGTTCAAAAGACAAACATGTTGATGCAGAGTCCCAGAACTGGTGTTCCAGTGCCTGTGCTTCTGATGAAGGGCTGTTAGGAAAAGGAAAATCACTGATGCTATGGTAAGTTAATATTGTTGAGGTCTTACTATATGACTTGAAATGTGGCAAAGTTGCAAGACCTTGAGAAAGGATACAAAGAACTCAAGAAAGAACTCGGTTTAAGGAATACCATTGTGTAGCACAGATTTTCATGAGTAGAGGAGCCTTTGTCAAGTTTGGAAATGACTGAAATTAGCCCCTTGCTACCTGAAAAAAAATCGGAAAAATCAATTTTGTTTTATTTATTTATTTGCCTGTGGATTGTAGTTGGTCAGTTAATTTGAGTATAATTATTTCTAAAATAGAGTGAGAAGGACTACAATCTTAATTAGGTAATATTATCAAAGGTATGGGAAAACACTTTAGTAGTTTGAGGCTGGACTGAGTGACCCAGGAGTCTATATGTCCATAAAAAATGTGGATTCTTTGTGCATATAGATCATTTTAGAACTGACACTCAACATTGTTATATGGTTTCATTAAAAGGACCCTTGGGGATTCTATTCTTTATGCTCTGAAATAACATGTTCTGTGCTTTAGAATTAAGGGTTGCTTTTCTGCTCTTTGTGTTGTAGGGAGAAAATGATATACTACAATATTTCTTTCCTCTAGTTTTAAGGTTTTCTTAGCATTGTGGCATATTGTCAATCTGTTCAGAGTTCTTGGTCCATCTAAGCATTAACATCACAAGTAGAAAGAGCTACAGTAATAGAGTATTCTACTTCTGTAATTTCTAAGCATTAATCATGATTGGCTTTCTTTGTTGGTTACACAGATGTGATCCCTTAGAGTAAATAGAAAAAAAAAAAACAACACACAAAAAGGAGATTAGATGGCATCATGCACATCTCCTTATTGCCCTCCAAAAATGTGTAAATGGATGGGTTCTGAAGAATAAAACTGATCTTGCTTTATTCCAGTTATGTCTAGACTGTGTATTCCATTTGATTGTTGAGTTCTGCACATATTAGAATTGTCTATTTCTGCATGCCCCAAACAGCCCCCCTTTTCACTTGTCAGGGGTGTTTAAGACTGACTTGGATCCGAGGTGACAGCTATGTGCTGGGAGCTCTTGCTGAGCTGTTGGGTGATCAGGGTCTCCACAACATACAGGTTCAACGCCACTGTCTTTTGAAACACAGCTGAAAAAGACAGAAAACAACTCCTTATATCAATCCTCCTAGCCGGAGCATGAAGGTAGGAGATCCAACTTCAACTTCCTCTGCAGCTTGTCATTAGTTGTGAGGCTGTAGACGTGGCTTTTGGTTCCGAGTGTTTACAAGCTTTCGTATGTAAGTTTTAGGCATGTCTTTTATGGGGTCTAATTGTTATTCTGTTCCCAGTGTGCTACTAGTTTATCCTCTTCTTTCACATGTAGGTCTGTAAGAAATCAAAACGTGCACACTGGTGTTAGCAGCAGCTTTCTTTTTGCTTGCATACCCAGATTTGATTTATAATCTTGATGTTGTCAGCATCTGACTCTAATTAACTGGATAAATGAAGCTGAGATCTTGACTGAATTAGCAGTTGAAGAATGCATCTTACCAGAAGCAGATGGAGAGAAAAAAGTGTGTTTAGTTTATGACCATTTTGCTGGTTTATGGCCATTTCCTTTTTTTAAGGGAAAAAGTTCTGCCAAATCAATTCTTGTCAAATGCTAATTAAATTATAGTGATGATTAATCCTGATGTAAATACATTATTTCAATGTTTAGGAGGATTATAAATAGTTTGCAGACTTTAGAGCCATTGTGAGTATATACTGGAGTGCATTTGGGAGAGAGAAAATGCCAATTCGATAGTTCAGTGACAGTTTATATAGTTTAATTTATCCTGTGTAAATAATGTTTGTTGTTATTAGCCTCTGTTGTAGATAGAACTCGGCTAAATCATTTTGTCTTTAACGTCTATCTTTTCTTACTAGACATCATACAGTTTTACAGAAAAGCAAGTGTTGCCTTTTCTAGGCTGTGGAAATAGGAAGTGAAGAGGGAAGGCATTCCCGAGGGTCATTGAACAGTCTGAGAATAAAATCCATGTCTACTAGCTATCTCTATCTGGAGCCTTAAATGCTGTGGAAGGAATCTCCTTTCATGGCATTTTTTACTGCATATATTAAGAAAGTGAACAAGCAGCTTCAGCGGTTGTGTTACCCTATGTATACTCCGATTCTTTGATTAGCATATGAACAATACACTAGGGGAGTGGGGAAATATCTGCTGATTTAAGGGCAAGGGGGGAACTACCATGTGAAAATACTACATTGTTAATTTGGAAAAAAAATGTATGTCAAGCCTTGCCTTCAAATATTTCTGCTGCTGCGGGGACTGGTCAGCCCCTGACTCATTACTGGTGAAAAGACTTTCTTAAAGAGATAGCATGTTTTGGTGTTAACACTGTTAACTATGCTCTGCAACTTGTTTTTTTTCTAGCCAGCCGCTCTGGTCACCAGTCAGTGCTCCTCAGGAATGTGTTTGGAGGCAACCTTCAGGGAAAGCTCCATTCGGGTTCCAGATTGATGAGGTAAAGCAACAGACCTTAGCATTTCCTTAGTCCATCACAATGGCGCCTGCAACACCTCAGTTCACCACTGTGCTGGCAGATATATAAAACAAAGTTGGAGGTTAATTTATTGGTAGTGGAGAAGAGAGATCTCTGTGCCTTCATCTGCCGTATTCTATGAATTATATGCTTATGCAAGGTGAAATACTGAATCTTTCTAGGCACTGCAATTTATGACGCATTTGCTGCTAACGGATAAGAAAGATTTGCCAATTTTCAGTTGTACACATTATATATTTTGTCTTTTGTTGTAAGGTTCATATTTATCTGGAAGTGAAAGGTAAGATAGTGTTATATACCACAAGTATCTGTAGCCTTTGAAAAAGTTTATCTTGCCACAATAAAGAAATAGTTTGACTTCAAAAGTAGAGATGTTTCTAACAAATGAAAAACACCCCCACCTTGAAGTAGACTCTTGCATCTGCCATAGTGTGGAGGCAAATACTATGTGTGTGAAAGTGACAGCCAGTGCAGAGAACATAACAGTATTCTGTTACGCATTTGCATCAATTATACAGGGCAAAACACTATGTCAGTGAGGGAGCATTCTGTGGTGGCCACCAGTGTTTTCCTAGGTGAAAGGGTAATTATTTTGCTGCTAGTTCCTAATTTATTAATAGTCAGCACCAAATGTTAGGATAAAAGATTATTCCAACCACAGTGACAGATCAGCTGCATAGAAGATGTAGTGATTTTGCTGCTGATAAGAAAAGCTATTAGTGTAAAGATAAAGGTCAGTTTGGAATCTGAATGCTGTTGAGTGTTATTTAAGAAAAAAATGAAAAGTGACAGGAAATTCTGTACAAGTATGACCTGGTACAAGTCTACAGTGGTAAATGAAATTTTGTGTTGCCATTCCAGCTAACCATTTTGGTCTTACTAGTATAAAAGAAAAAGTTGAGAGCCTGATCCACTTTACATTTGAATAAAAAAAAATAAACAGTATGTGTACTCAGAGTAAAGTAGATGTTACTAAAGATGTGTTCAATGCTTTATTGTGTTTATAATGTTTCTATTTTTTCAAGAGAAACTTATCAACTGTACTTGTTTGGTTTTTTAATAGCTGTGTTGACTTTGGAAAATGAAATGACAGATATTTTGCTTTAAAACAATGCCACAAACCCCAATATTGTGACTGTAATTCTTTGCACCAATAATGATTTTCCTAATTTGCTATTGATGCTGCATGTTTCTGTAAGTAGCACTCATGTTTCATAAGACTTTTGAAAAGTGCAAAGTGGCTGTTTTGAGGGGAGATGGAAGGCTTAAAATACATATTTCCTTTGATATTGTGTCTGAAGGATCAGATGAACAGCTTTCTTCAGATCATACGCCTCAAAGTCTCTGGGAAACAAAATGCTCTTAATTTTGTGCTACACTTAAACATGTCTATGTAAAGCACACAAGATTGTGTTGAGGCGTGTGCAGGACAGCAGGTTCATTGTGTTCTTGCAGGGGTGACATTTAAAAGCTGGGATTACTCCCATTAGTAAACTTCCCTTTAGTCTTCTCTCATTCTAACCAAGATTGCTCTAATGATGCAGCTTTTTCCTGCTGGTGATAATCTTTGTTATATGAACTGGCTTTGACTTTATGGATAAAGAAAACCTGAAAAAATAGTTTCACATTTTGTCAAATATCTGTAGCATTATTATGTAGGTTGCATCCTGGATGGCTGTAGGTAACATGGCATTCTCCCCTCATACATATGGACTACACAGTTCCTTAAACTTTGTAAACTGTATTACCCAAGGCACATGCACAGTAGTTGCATGTAGAAACAGCAAGTTGATTTGGTTTGGTTTTTTTAGACGTTTTTGTATTGCAAAACCTATAAAATTCAGTGAATGGAATACAGAGAGAATTGCTTGCCTGTTGCATGTCCTGTGCTCCATTTATGTTTTCATCAGATTAAATCAGGAATAGTTTGGGTAAGACTAGCAACCAAAGTGGAGTAAACAGAGCTTTTGGAAACAGAAGAAACAGTTTCATGCTTGGAGTAAAATTATTCACTGGGTGATTCTCCTGAAGACTCCCTCAATTTGCCGCTGTTGCTTACTTTCATCTACTGGAATCTGTGTCCATAAGTTAAATCACAGCCTTTGCTGGGAGCTGGCATAAAAGAATTTCTTTAGCACATTGCATAAACCCGATAAAAGCCAACTTCTGGTCAATTCTTCTAGAGATATTTGTCTTTTTTGTGTGAAACGACTTCAGGAATCTGTCCTTCATGTACTATGGTGGTTTTGTTTTGTTTTGTTTTGTTTGTTTGTTTTTGTTGTTGTTGTTGTTTTGGTTTGGTTTTTTTTGTGGGTTTTCTTTAGGGTTTTGCTTTTTGTTTGTTTGCTTAGTGACAGATTTATTACTAAGGAGAGAGGCTATATGGGAGATATTGGGAGAGGAAGTGAAAGATATATAGAAATACATTATCTTATTTTAAAACCATGGAACTACTTCCTTGTCTAATGAAGAATGTAATGAAATGCATTAAGAAACCATTGCCTATCCCTGTCTCCTCAAGGCCTGTAGAAGAGAATTGAAGGGGTTTTGCCCTCTTGTAAACATTTGGAGAGAATTGCCAGGGCACGGGGCGGTCGTTCCGCACAGGCACCACCGAATAATGGGGCAAGGGGACAGGTCAAAGGAGACAGGATTAGCCGTCTGGGAGGAGGGCAGCACAGAACCAGGAATCCCATACACAACTACTAAGTTTAAACACAGTTCAGTAGGTGCAACTGAAGCACACTTAAAGTCATTTCTCTTTTCATAGATTCAATGGCTTTGTTTACAATAGCTCTGGAAAACAGGCCTTCTTAGGAAACTTGGGTTGGATTTTAAGCATGATTTTTAGGTGTTCTATACTTCTTAATTTTTGACAGTTTGTTTTTAAACAGTCCAAATAAAATGTAATATGGTAGAAAAAAAAATGAAGTCAGTATTTTCTGGTGAAGTTGCATTCTGCAGAAGTTGAATTGTGTAAAAAAACAGTGAGCTTTTGTGGGTAACTGCCTTTCTTGCTGTAGACTAATTTTTTTTTTTCCTTTCCAAATATTCCTTTGTATAAAACTTTCATGGCATTACATTGTTTGGGTTTTTTTTTATTATATTTTAATTCCAAAATGTCTAATAAGTGCTCAGCATGTTCCAGTGCTTGAGGTTTGGTGATGCTTAGGCATTTGCTAGCTCTGTCAATATAAAAACCATGAGGGGTTGGCAAAGCTACTGACAATGCCTTTTGCAGTGCTTGAGCACAGTAATAATAATAGAATCATAGAATGGTTAGAGTTGGAAGGGACCTTCTCCAGGCTGAACAACCCCTGTTGTTATAAACTGGACATGTGCCCTTCATTTGATCTGATTGGAAAAATCATCTATGAATTTACATGAAACAACAAACCAGCTGCTGTGGAATGGGAGTCCAACCCACAACCTTGCTTACCTGAAACTGTTCTGATGTTCCTAACTCAGCTGGAACATAGCATAGGTAACAGTTTGAGAGAGTAAAGGAAGGAGGATATGGCACATATGATGAGGCAATTGCATAACTTTGTGTTGCAGTTACTGTAACTGATTATGTGGAACATAGAGTATTTAACTTGTCTTTTGCTTCACTCAATGCAGTTAGAGAGAAAATAATGACAGTCTGATCTCATGTGGCCAGCAAGTACAAGTCATCTTAACAGTTGCTAGGATTAACAGTTCAAAACAAACAAACAGTTGAGGAATGGATAAATTGGGAATTCAGTAATTAGGTGTTTTAAGTGCTGGAAAGAATAGTAATTTCTATATTCCATAAGGCTCATGCACATTAATACAGTTCAGGAATTCCACAGAAGTGATACTGCCTTCCAAACGGCCATTACTGTGAGCCACAGTATATTTTGTGATAACAGCTTGGCCTTCACTAATGTTTCACTCAGTGCAGCTGATAGCATCTGAAGGAGTATTGGTGAAATGTGGGCTGAGTAGTAAGGTTCTGTGTAGTAGGTTTTTTTTCACTTACTAGTATAAGTCAACTTCATGAACTGTTAATAGTCAGAAATTACTTTTATTAGGCTGGAACCATGTGCCAGAGCAGTCACAAAAGCTTGTTGTAAAGCCTAGCACTCCACAAAGAATTTTTATTTTGAGTGTAACAACTGCAGTTTCTTTGAAGGTTATTGTTTCATCATAGTGTTAATTCATGAGCATAACATCCTATTTCCATGATACAAAATAAAGAGAGGAGGTTCCCACAGAACAAGGTATAATACTTGAAAAAATATTCCTCACAGGTAAGCAGAAAAGATTCAGATTGATTCAAATGAGTGAAAAGAGTAACAGAAACCTGTATGAACATTACAGATGCATAGCCATTATTCTGATCACTCAGCCCACTGCTTTTGCTCTTTGCAAATTATCTGGAGTGCATTGATGAGCATGAATAAACTATATTTTTCTGGCATTTCAATTATCAGCCTAGTGAAATGTATCAGAGGTGCTGTATTGCTACTGCCTATAACACAAAGGTATGTTTAAATAGTGAGAAATTCAATCCTTTGCTAGGGTGTTGTCATAGATGCTTGGATTTTTAAATACCAGTGGGACCCTTGTGTTCAAGTGACTTGACCTGTGTCACTTGGAACAGGCATTTTTGCTTGTTAAATCATCGTGGAACTTGTAATTCCTGCCTGAGCTATAACAGCTCTATTCATGGAAAAAAGTCTGATGTTACACAAATATTTTTGGTAATGCGCAATCCTGGGTATGTTGTTCCAATAATTAATCACTGCCACTGTTAAATTACTCTTTTCTTTTAGTCTGAGTTTTTCTGGCTTTGGCTTTCAGTGACTGCATATGGTGAGATCTTTTGTTTCTGGATTAAAGATTCATTGCTTAATAGAAGCCTCTTCCCCATGCAAGTATCTGCTGGTTTCTGATGAACTCTCTTCCTCGCCACCTTTGGAAATTTGATTACAGACTTTTTTAGACCTATGGGTGGAAGTAATCTTTCCCACAGTGGTTAACTCATTGTGAGCTTCTACTGGACTTTTCAAAACTTTGAGATAAATGTTAGGGCAACACTGTACAAGGTGTAGTTTTAGTGCTTTGTGTTGATTCACTCTCATCGCTGTATGTCCTCAGTATTCTTGTTATTCATATAAAACAAGGTTTTGTTTTAGGAATTTGTTTTCTATTTTTTTTCTAATTACCTCCAAATAATGTAATTATTCCTGCTTTTTAGGCTGTGGGTGAGATTGCCACCTTGAACATTATCCACATCTTTTGTTCTTAAGTATGAACTTGTATTTGTCTATGTTAGAATTTGAGATTAGTCAACTCATGTTAGCTGATGTGGCTTAATTCACTGATTTATGTCATATACAGTTTGCTACCTCTGTTATTATATGTGTCCTTTTTCTTTCCAGTCACTGATAAAGATAGCAACGCTGGCCCATATTCTATGAAAGCATTAAAAATATCCCTTGTAAATGATTCCACGCATATATTTTTTGTGATATCTCTTCACTGGTTTTCAGTTGTGCTGAACCTCATTAGACAAATGTCACAATAGAAATGTCATGCTTTAAAGAAAATGTCACGCCGTCACATCTGTTACAGACCATGGTTAGTGTCAACCCAATTACCTTATCAGTTGGTTTTATAATGTATTTTAAAAAGTTTGTTAAGCTCTACTTTCCACATAACTATGTTGATTTACTATCAGTTTTGCTTATGTCCTTTAGTCCTGTTTGCATACATTATCTTGTCATGTTTTAGTTTTGCATTGATGCTAATCTGACTACTAATAACTTGACCCAATTAACTACACATTAGTAGTTATCTGCTACTAGCCTTTTTAAGTAATGGTAAAGCATTAGGATTTTTCTAGCTTCAGAATTTCTTTTAAGAAGAAAAACTCTGTTCTGGGGGGAAAAAAAGAGGAGGTAAATCTTTCAAAGAGCTGCTTCTCTGGTCCTGGAAATTTAAACATCTTTCCTTCTAGTAGTTAGTGTTTTGTATGTTGCCTAGTGAGTGGTACTGTAGAAAGCATTTCCTTTTCACAGTAAGAGAATAATATTTCATTCTTCCTCTTTCCAGTACATTTGTATTGTGTCAAAATTATTTTCATACTTCATAGCAAAATTTCAAACTGTTTGACCCATCCTTATTTTGGAAAGTAGATCTTATATTCCTTAATAGACTTGTGGAGAATTTGTAATTGTTTCTCAACAGTTATTTCAAATGAAGGCTGACATTCTCTGTCTATGATTGTGGGAACCAAAGAGCTGAAAAACAAAACAAAACCAAGGAAATGCAAAACCAAACAGGAGTTGCAGGATTCAGACAATCAGTGTTTATGTTAGCAAATATAGTGGTACGGTATGACCATATTTATAAAACCTATCTATAGATTAGATCAATTGGTGCTGAGGACCCGATGTCTATGCAATATGTTTTCAGATACTTTCAACTAGCTCTAGCCCCTCCTGCAGACTAGATGTCTGTTAGCATTTGGAGCGCAGCTTCTGGTTTTGTTTCATCTCCAAGAAATGCTGCTGGTACGCTCCAGGGCTGCTCCATGTTGCAAATGCAAGCACAGTATGTGAGAGTGGTGGCTGAAATTCACTTCAGAAGCCCACAAGTTATCTGAACTAATGTTAATATAGACACACTCCAGGTTGATGACGTTTGGCTCTTACAAGGGAGGCTGCTGTCTTGGATTCTCTGCTGTATAAACCAGGATCAAGTTACCATCCTGATCACTTTCTGTAGCGTTCTCTGAAAGCAGGCAGCGACCCACATTGCATTGGAAGAAGAGTTTCCTGGCTTGTATCAAAATTTCTCATAGATATATTGGGATGGTGCATCCATACAGAAGTAAAGGAGTAACTTCAAAAGGGAGGTACTTGTTCACGTGTGTCTTGTACTGTGTGGGAGGCATTGTGTTTTCAAATGTACCAAGTGAGTTTAGATCCCTCTGAATTCTGTGTGTAAAAATTACTTTTTCTGTGCAGTAAAGTCAAGCTTGAATGTTCAGAGAGCAAACTTTGGCTTAGAATATCTCTCTATTAATTCTTTTTCTGGATGAGAGTAGTTGTGGCAAATTTTCTTATGGAAGTTGAGGTACATTATGAATACTTCATGAGCTGTTTATTTATTTATGATAGTTACGGTTTCATTAAAAATGGCACTACCTGCTGGGCAGCACAGCTATGCTTTTAACAGTTTTTATCAGGTTGTTAAAATTACACAGATGATGAATATTTCAATAGTGAGAGAGCAAACCATTTAACAAACTACATTCGTTCAAGAATCTTATGCTCGCTAAACTGGCAATGCCTTGTAATTTGTGTAAATAACCAAAGCTGCATATTAAGAAAGGGAACTTCAGGTTGCCCATAGCAATTTCAGCACGTCAGAAGGATGACTTTTCTGAAGTAGCAAATCAGTGTCTAGAGATCATTACAGTCCACACCAGATGTAGCAAAATCAATGTTTTCAAAGGAGCAGATCTAAACAGAGGGGAAATAAAATACGTTAATGATTTAAGAAATATTCTTCCTGTACACCCCAATCAATAATATGATTAGTATTCACTGGTAAAAGTGATGACTTATAGGTATGGATAGCCAGCTTTGCTCTTCACTGTATATAATTAGAATTGTAAGTATTACATAATTATAACATGAATTTTTGCTCATGAATTTGGTTAGTGTAGTTTTAAGGATTTCCACTTGGTGGAGCTTTATGATTGAATTTTTAATATATAAATTTCTAAATATTTGTGATTCAGACTTAGTAACTTCTCCACTGTAATGAAACAAAATAAACTTGAGAAAATGAAATGAAGAGTAAATGTCAGGTGTTTAGTATTCCCTTTCACATGAGTCTTGGATCAAGCAATGTTTTTTACAAGGTATGATTATATTACTTGAAAATTCCTTATGTGATTAATTTTAATCTTTTGAAAACAGGGTTGCTTAATAGCTTTTAATAGATACTGATATGTATATTATATTCATAAGTTTTAAATTAATACTCCATGAATATGTGTATAGTTATACATGAAAAAAATCCCGATTTCCAAGTTTATAAAGTATTTATAGATAAAATAGTGTAATAATAGTGTCAAATAACCTTTCATTCTTACTGTATAGGTTTATAGTAATTTCTGACGGTTCCTAAAGAATAATAGAAATTACTTTTGATAAACAGAATGCCTGAAAAGATGGAAGATTTTTTCAGTGGAACATAGGCTGACACAATGTATGAGAATTCTGTCCTTGGAGAGACTCAAAATTAGGCTGGATAAGGCCATGAGTAACCTCATTTAATTATCCTCACTTTAAATAAATTAAATTTAAACAAATTAGCCCCACCTTGAGCTGAGGACTGGACCAGGTGATTTCCTGAGATCTCTTTTAACCTAAATTATTCTGTGAATCTGTAAGGCAAATTTTCAGCTGTGGATAGTGATAAGAGGCACACAGCCACTAACTTGACAGTTTCAGTTTTTGGTTGGATTGGTTTGTAAGGAGGAAGATTTTGGAACAAGTAATACTTTGACAGGATTATGGAAGAATGGAAATTTTAGTATATAAATAAGGAGAGGGCTGTCTCTTGGGAGCAATTAATACACAGTATGTGATACAATTACTTTATCCATCATCAAAATATATCTTCATAAAAAAGTAGCAACATTTCAACAGTCATAGCAGGTAATGAACAAGATCTTCCACACATTTTTGCAGCCCACGTGAGTATTGCTCTGGGAGATTTCAGTTCCCCTTTGTGTATATTATACATAATTTAAATAGAATGTTCTGCTTGGATCTTTTCACCCCAGAGCTTCCATCAATTTTTCCCATTTTCTGAGGGATTCTTCCATTCCTTATCTTCCTGATTCNAAAAAACCCACAAACCAAACAACCAATGCACCAAAGAAAAAAACAACAACAAAAAACCTCAACAAAAACCAAAGCAACCCAACCCCCCAAAAGCCCCCCAGATATCCAAAACCACCAACAAACCAGTCTGGGTTATTTTTGTCTTAGGCTTTAAAAACCAAGAATTGCTATTTATGGATATTTTTGACTTCAGGATCTGAAGTAATATATTGTGAAAGAGGGAAGTGGGATAATCATAGTAATGAATTAATTCCTGCTTTAAAATAATAACTTTCAAGTATGAGGTATGAAATATCACCTACAAACATGAGAATTCTGTGCAGCCGGTAGTGGACTTCCCTCAAATTGAGTGGAATAGAGAAATGTCTTGGCAGGATGAGAGAAAACCTGAATGTATGTCTGACAGTCGTTGTCTAAATGTCATATAGTAATTGAGCAAACCAAAATAAAGGAAACCAAGTCATCCTGATTGGGACTGTGCTTTGTGCCACACAGATGTAGCTTGATTGTCTTTAAAAGAAATCAGTTTGGATCCCTGAGGCCAAGCAGTCACATTTGTACGCCAGTCTCACCATGGTGATTAAGCAGGGTTGTGGTCCACAACAGGGCTAGCGCTGCCTATACCTTTCTATGCCTTCAGGTGTCCACACAGGCAGAGCAGACTAAACCCCTGGATCAACTAGAGTGGTTTGGGGTTTTTGTCTTTTTTTCTCTTTATTATTTTTAAGGGGGTTTTTTGTTTGTTTTTTTTTTTTAATTTTAAATAAGGATGGACTTTAAAAATGTATAAAATGTTCCTAATGAATGTTTAATGGTTTTAGTTACCTTGCCTTTTAACTTTACCAGACTAGGGAACAGAGGAAGAAAAAAGCATATGTGGAATAGCTGACAACAGGGATCCTAAGAGAAAATATCTAGGGAAATAGTTTTTGAGGTTAGACTTGTGTTTATAAAAAAAAACAACATGTGTGCATTTATTCAGTGTTATGTGTTTCTATATGTAGGCATGTAATCTAAGAAACAGTTAAATAATTTTAAAATGTTGTAACTAAAAAATGTTGCTAGGGTGATCTGTGGGAAATAGAGTTGAGTGGATTGAAAGGTGTTTGTTTCTCTCATCTCTGTGCGTCTCTGAACTGCTTTGAAGATGTACAAGTGTGGCTCTTTTGAGGCATTCTTAAAATGGTTGAAGTGTGTGCAGTTTTGCTGCCTGCATAAATTAGGACTGCTTTTCCTAAATTTCTAATATTTGAGAATTCATTTCAGGTAGCAAGTGCTGTTCAAGGGAAATGTCTACTATCATTCTCTACGTATCATATCAATTAGTTCTTCAATAACTCTTTTAAAAATCTTTGTTTGTTAACTTGTAGAAGGAAAAAAAAGAACTGAGAATAATTGAAGAAAGGTGGTGTTTGCAGAGAGATGTTTCTTAGCTGTGTTGTTTTTCATGCTGGGATTAAACTAGGGGGGTTTGGGTTTTATTTGTTTGTCTGGTTGATTTTTTGTTTGTTTTTTCCTTTGTGAAAGCGTAGTAGAATTGTGTTCTGCAATCTCACCTTCTTGGCTGCCTTGAGAGGTGATGCAGTTCACTTTTCCAGTCAGGACAGAGGAAAAGCAGAGTTCAAGCAAAGCTTGGGAGCCTATATGATCCTTGCAGACCTGAAGTCATGATCAGAGAAGTAATTACACACAGGGTATGTTTTGAATATTTACTTAGTACACTATGACCAGTCTCTCCTTTTAGTGAAGGTGTCTGGGGA
>VZTM01029734.1:4335-16460 GCA_013400555.1 Jacana jacana | reverse complement strand
CCCTGAAGAGTGCTTTAGTTATGCAAAGAGAATAAATTTCTAAGCATTCTTGTATCTGAACTGAATGAAAAAGAGGGATTATTTGTCAGTTCCATCTGTCGATTACATGCTTTCGTCAGTCTGGACAAAACTTTTATTTCCTAGAGTAATCCATCACATTAACTTTTTATCCTAGAGTAAAACATGAAAGCTTTAATGAAACCATACCACAATTTTCAGCACACTGCAGGCTTACTAAAATTGAAGGCCCACCTGCACATCCCATGCTACATCTCCTTATGTGCAAGAGTTCAATATCAATGACAACTCTGACGTGAATACAGCTTTACTTACATGCGGAAATTTTGATGGTCAAGTGCTGAGGAATAAGGGAATACAATCCCTTTATACGTTTTCCCATAACTCCATGATTAATCAAACTGAGAACTCATGATCTTTTCCTCCCCTCTTTCTTTGAGTTTACACTGCACTGGGAGCTGAACAAGAAGTCAAACTATAATCAGTTTCTAAAGTATGCCTGTTTCCCCTTAGCTAGAAAAATTATCAGGGGCTACCTTTCTGTATTGTAAAACTCAGGGATGATTACTTCTTAACTTTGAAAGGTCCTAATAACAGGTTTAGTTTCAATTGAGTGTATGAGAACAAACTGCAGAGAAATCATTTCAGAGACAGTTTTTCAAAGTATACAAGAGTAAATCCATATGCTGCTGAGATGAAGCACAATAAAGCATCATTGAGATAATCTATAGTTAAAATGATGGTGTATGACTTATGATTAAGCTTCATTACCTGCAGAGCAAGGGGCTTCCATCTCATATTTTTCAGTAAAGCTGGTGCTGAGGTAAGCATGCTCTGAGGTCGCTTTTTCAAAGTTAAGATAACACCACTCGGATCCTCTCGTAGTGCATTCACCAAATTTTTCAACTGCCACCCCACCTGGTAACCAGTAAAATCAGTACAATAAAATTGAGGTATTCAGTATGTAATGTTCCCTTTTTAAATAAGATTAGTAAAATAACATAATAGGAGTGTGTATATATATATTAAAAGTTATTAACTCTAGAAATGTAAAAAAAAAACTGCATAAAAATCACGTCAACTAAAATAGTTATTATAATGCATTAAGATGGATATGCATCATTTCAGGTTTTAGAATTAATAAACTACTGTTACTCCACTGTAAATGCACAATCAAATCTCAAAGTATTTTCAAAATTAGCTCTGGCACACAGACGTTAGAGACTAGAAGGTTAAAAAGCCCTGGCTTCTGTCCCAACGGTTCAATTCAAAACTGAGCATTTTATAGTCCATAGTTACTATTTAAAGTCCACTAAACACATGTAGTCAGACTACTACTCCTAGCAGCCTATGCAAGACAAACCAGTTCAAGGTAAACTTCTACTCTTCGCACTGCTATAAAAATAAAATCAGAATCACAAGGCCTTTTATTTTAATAGCACTTCTTTCATGATGATTTCAGAAATAGATGCAGTGAATTAATGACAGAAATGTAGCCTAGACACTACTTGAGTAATAGCCCAAAGTAAAGTTTTCCTACCTGAATTACAGCATTTTGAAATATTCTAAAATTAAGAACTTGACTAAGACAGAAAGCAACAAATCTCTATTTATAAAGGCAGGATAGAACTTTCTGAATAATTTACTTTGCATTTTTGAAAAAGAAACAAAAAAACCTTCAAATATTAAAACAGTACAACTCATGGCAATGGTTTTCAGTCTAAATAGGTATTTATGATTTTAGGTATCTATCTTGAAACGTTTTAAGATATTCAACCCCTGTATCTTCAAATCTGGTACCTAGAGTGGCAATGCACAGATTCATACATCCCTCAGCCTGTAGATTTAGAAAATGGTTATTTCTGTAAACTTGACAGCTTTTCTCTCTCTCCCCACTAAGTAAACTTTTCCTGTTGTTTAAAGGATCACAGTTACAAACATTTTCCTGCTTGTACAACTTGTATGAAAACAATATCAAGAAGAAAATTATCTGAGAAGTTAAATGCTTACTGAAAAAACATCTAGAATAAGTTGATACTGATAGTGATAAGTTGATATCATCGTATAAAGGTTACTTTATATCATGTCAATATGTTTGAAAAAAGTCAAATAGGCAATGTGAACAAAGAGAATGCAGATGCTCCTTATCAGTGTTACAGTGCAGTATGGCAGAAATATATGTTACCTCTGTAATATCACATGAGTTGTTGCTATTTATTTTTTACCTTATTCACTTTGTTTGCTTAATATCACTTATTTTAAGAGCTGATGGTCCCATATCAGCATGCCCCTTAAGCCAATACTGATGCTTACCAACAACCCTGAATCACTAAGTTCAAACCTCACTACTCTTCCTTAGTTACTGTGAACCTACCTGTCCTGTTTTCACCACAGCAAAGTTCATTATATTCAGGAGGCACTTCTACAGTAATATTATTGTAAACAAACAAACGGGGTGTTAACAACATGCATCGTTATGGATTATTTTCCAGTTTCCACAGAAGACTTTCAAGCATGCTGAAATCCTTATTTCCAGTTCAGTGTACAGGCATATGGCTATTATACTTTGAATAAACTGAAACACAACCATAATCAACTTTAGCTCAATTCCCCTGTCCTGGTGAAGCCTCCATTCTGTTTCAACAGTACTTAAACCAAGTTTCTGTAAGTCCAAGCTTTGTGTCTTAATATTATGATTCTATAAAAAAATACCTTGCTATTTACAACACCGTTTTCCTACTTGGAGAGACTTCTACCACTCCTTAGAAACAATACATTCCCCTTAGTTCCACGTCACCTTGGGCATTTCCTACCCAAAAGAAGGAATTAAAGGTTGGCAGTTCACGTAAGATATCTCTCTATGTAAGCTACTGCAAACTTTATGTAACAACTGAAGACAGATTTCTGGAGTGAAATCCTTCTGCTGAATAAACCAGCACAGAAAGCCTTGAGGAGAACATGGTATGGCCCCAGCTACGTAGTTGGAATGTAAAATTCTTGCAATTTAAGTTGGTAGGATGCTGCATCGAATAGCTGTGTTTTAAAGCCATCTGTTTCTCACTGAAATAGCCAGAGGAATATAAATAAAATTGGCGTTTTTTTGGTTATGCTCACCATTTTAAAATTATCTTAAATGCACTTTTATACTTTGCAGAGATAATCTGTATTTCAGCTGCACGTTACAAGACAATAAATGCAAGATTATCTACTCTCTCTGAGAACTGCATTAAAGAAAAAAAAATTGAAGCACAAAATAGGATGTATTTGATTTAGAAGCTACTAATATAAACAATTAAAGTAATTTTTTTTACACAGGAAAATTCTGAGTTTACTATTAATTTTCAAATTAATTTCATCCTCTAATTTTACTTTATTCCCTGACAGGAGTTTTTTGTCTGTTTCAGATACTTCTTGGTTGCTTCTGATCTTTTGAACAGAAATGATAAAATTGGCCCAAGAGGAACAAGTCACATAAGAAGCTGTCAACAATAAATTGAAGGAAATTGATGGCCATGTTGGAGGCATGCTTTTTAGTTCCCACATAGTTTAGATCCCATCAAAATTCATACCGACACAGACTAAACAGAAGCAATCTCATGTGAGGCAGTCAGGTTGGAAAGACGAAAAGACAGTGAATATACCTGGAACTGAAAACTGTTTTCTAGAACTCCACTTCAGTGATATTTAATCTACACTTTATTTTAAATGTGATTTGAATTTATCCTCTCTAATCTCTCCTTTCCCCTTCTCAATATCATGACAGTTATCAGCCCTCAAATTCTAATCATCAAGTTTTTGGGCAGAGCTTTCACAGTCTCTACTGTATGCTTTATCCTGCACATATATTGCAAAAACAGGCAGTAATAAAAAAGTTTCATTACTGGTCTGAAAATTCAATATATAGCTAAAAGGACTATATTAGGAGACAACTTTACTTACATTAAAACAACCCAAGCTGTTAATTGTTAAATCATTGCACTATACTGACCAGGTAGCCACTTTTAAGGACCAAACAAGTTACTGTTGTTTGCTTTAAAATAAATGCATATTGTGCCAACCCAGTGCCATCAAAAACAGCAGTCAGAAGAGGTCTCTTTAGTGGCAGACGAAGCTCATCTTTAGGTTTTGCTGTGCAGTGCCTGAATTCCTCCTGGCTGCCAGGGCAGCTCATGGCCAAGTGCAGAGAGGGCCAAGGGGAGATGAGGGCAGCTGGAGGGGGTTGGCCACTATACAGAGGCACAACTCAGCCAGTCCCTGGTTAATACTGGCTTCCCTTCAGGAGTAAGCATGCCCATTGCCTGGGTGTAAGCCTGAGTGCCCAAGAGAGCACAGCACACCCTGTGGAAAGGTGGAGCTTGGAGCAGGACAGGCCAGAGAAGATTTTTTAGGAGAGAAAGGAGGAAGACAAATAGGGAGTTAGGGAGGAGCAAAGGAAGGTAAGCATGGCTTGCAAAGACAGAGGAACCAGGAGAAGAGGGAAAGGAGAGCAAGGGAACACCACAGGGTACCCCTAAGGGGTCACGCTGATCAGTTCCTACCAAGGAGATTACAGCACTTTTGCTGGAGGAGGCTACTGGCAAGGCGAAGGAGGGGTAGAAAAAGCAGCCCATGCCCACAACACCTGAGGAGTGATAACTGAAAGCCAGATGAACAGTGCTCCTGGGGAAAGCAGGAGAAGGCTCATCACCCTCCCAAAGGGGAGGGCAAGGCTCTGCCCCAGAAGTGATGTTGCAGGCAGGGTGCCTGCAACATCAGCACCAGGCGACCTCCAAATTTCTCATTTTATGCCATCACTAGATGCCCAGAGGTTGTGACCAGGTTGGGAAGACTCACTAGCATGCTCCAGGGACATTCAGGGTCATCCAAGTTGCTTCAGCAGGGCAAGATGGGTACACAGGAGCCCTGTAAAGCTGTACCCAGCTCTGACATCCTCCTCGCCTTGCTTTCCACCATCTTCTCTACAGCCTGGAATAACCCATTACCCCAAATAGCAGGGTGAGGTTACAAGAGTCTGCTCCCCAAAAGCAGCAAAAGGAGATGTCCCTGAGCAAGAGGAGACATATTTTAAAAGACCCTAACTTTTCTTTGGCCTGCAGTGAGCACATCTGGATCATAATATCACAACGGGCTTTCATTTTGGATTCTTATTCTAAGTTGCCAAGAACATCAACATTTTAAACTATTTAAAAGCTGTTCTGAAATTCTCCCCTTTTTGTGAAAGTAAGTTTGACCATTATTTTTCATTTTTTTTTTAATGAGGCTGCACCCATGACAGTATTCCCAAACTGCTGTGCTCAATCATGATTTCTGCATGTACTGCTGTATGCTATGAACCAGAAGAGAGATGTGTAAAATATTAACATGAAGGCAGCTCAAATACAGTTAGATGAACCTCAACCAAGTATTTTCAGGATGCTACAAGACCCAGTCTGAACAATCCAGCACATGTATCCCAATGAAACCATGGAACAGCTCATCATTTAAAAGCAGTGTGCAATTCTAATACACACTGAAACACCATCATCCAGCGGGTGGATTTACAGTCAAATGATAAATAGAACATAGTCCATATTTTTACAGCCATATTCCTGCTCAAAGGGTAAAAGTTAATGAGAGCTTTCTGCTTCCACAAAATGAAAACTTTTTTTCCCAGTTAAAATAATTCATTCCTGACTTGCAGATTTGTAAAAAGAAAGGTAGTAATATCTCTACACATCTGAAGGAAAATAATATTTTCCTGCTAAATATAAAGTGCAAAGCCACCTGCTATTTTCTTGCTAAGCAAATATGCAAAATCCACTCTAGTGTTTCGTTTTTAAAAGTTACTGGAGTGAGGAGATAATAAAAATTCTTACTCTTTCAATGCTGCCTGTTATAAGTGGAATGCAGCCAGAGCTCTTTGACTTATCAATCATTTCAAGCTTCAAGCTTTACTCATTTTTGAGCAAAGAAAGATTAGTTTCTAGGAGAACAGTGTATTCATCTGAAGAAATGGCTGTTTTTTAAAAGAACTTCCATATCTATGACTCATCTTGCATTCTATAAATAAGAATTAGTGTGCAAGAAAAAAACCCAATCACAACACTGCACTTCAAATCACTAGCAAACCTAGTATGCTGTTAAGCAAGTCAGAACCCAATAAGAAACTACCTGGCATCGTGCTGCTAAAATACCAGCTTCATTTCCATGAACACTGGCCAGAAATGCGGATGGTCAGCTGGCAGCCCTGTGAAACAAATATGTTAGTAGTAAGCATCTCCTTCCCTTCCCCCAACTGCAGATGTCTGAAAAGGCTAAAAAATATAATGGAAGTCCATGGGTCTTCCACCTCAAACAAAACATTATTGGGTGAGGGAACCACAGAAGGATGTTTATAACATTGACTGCCACAGAGAGGAAAGCTGTATCTGTATGAGGGAAGAGAAGCAGCATCAGCAGCGTAGCAGATGCTTTTCAGGGATTTATCCGGCTTCTTAGGCTAGCATGATAATCAACGTCCATGCTTACATAACAGCTTTGTCCCAAAGAGGAGAGGTTAATAGTATTGTGATTGCATATGCTGCAATTCTAATTAAAGAGTGTCTTGGCTAGGTTATTTAAATAAATGCAATTTTAATCCAGTGTAAAAGAAGTCAGTTCCGTGTATCCTTAGGATATCACCATACTGCTGTCCAAAGTCTCAACAACACAATTTGTAGATAAAGTACATTGAAGAAAACGACATCTTTTACTTGAGCAAAACCTGATGTTTCATCAAAACTTCTGCTTACTACCACTAAATTATCAAATAAGTAATTTTAATATTAATTTGGCTACATAAACTAAAGCTCACTTCCCAAGAATAAACTAAGGACCCAAACTGAGAGCCGAATACAGAAGTCACCGCCTCCCTCATTAAGCTGCTCTAATCACATTTCTGCATCAGAAAACTTATCCCATCTGAAGCATAAAATCTGACTGATTTTATCACCTTGTTCCTTTTAGGTTTTTGCACAGCTCAGTTCCACCGTTATTCAACAACATCACAAATATTAGTAACATAACTACAGAACACCATGTTAATGGAGACAAGCATGTTCTGCCCACGGGGGAACTAAAAGTTGAGTTATCTAGGAAGACAAAATTAGTGCTACATTGAAGATTGGACACTGTTTAATAACAATGCTTACCTTTCACTTTTCACTGACACAATCAACCTTCACTTCAGAGCTACCTCACTGTTTTGCTTTTGAGTCATTGCTAGCAACACCCTAGAACAAATAAATGAGTATATTTGTTGGGAACAACAAAGATTCCAACTTTCTGGGTTTGATTATACACTATTTTACAGATGTAAAATCAGTGGCTAGGTACAATTTTTGAGGAAAAGGGCTGTCATTTCCCTATTTCAGGGTAAGGCTCTAAAACATGGGGTTGATTTCAGTTTGGTCAGTTTTGGTCTACCTCTGAAATTGGAAGCATCTTCCCCACAGTGACCAGCTGCCTCCAGCATGATGACAGTGAGGCACCTCTGTCTTGACCCAGGAGTACAGATAACCAGAAGAGACAGGTACTAGCAATTTGGAGGGTTTTAAAACAGTGATCCATCCACTTGCAGAATACCAATCTCAGCACTATTTAGCCTCAGAGAAACTAAACTCAGTCTTTCGAACACTAAAGGAGTGTCTCCAGCACCAAGATGTGCATAATTCCAGGTTAAAGGTCCTCCCCAAAGGCCAAGCACTGTGCTGTTGGAAATACACGAGTATGAAGTCCAATCACACAGATGAGAAATTCTCAGGTCCCTGCATTGTGACCAGGGAAACAACAGTTCTGGTCTCAGTTGCCATCGATCACTTGGTGTAATATAAATGCATTACAAACAAGTACAGGGAATGAGCTTTGAAAGCCATGTTACAATAAGCATCCCCTACCTGATTTTCAGCAAGGACACAGACATTAAACTATCATGAATAATGGTGGTGCCACCAGAGTCCTCACCCGGCCCCATTTTCAGGGGCTTCCAGGGAAGGTATGAAGAGCCCAGGAGCCTTCCTCCACTTCAGCAGTGCTCATGGCAAGGGACAGAGAGTTCTCCACTGCCTGAGAACTGAGCATCCCTGGGTGGCCACAGGTGAGTACTAAAGAAACTGAGCAGAGAAATGCTGATAAATGTCTAAGTACGTGCGGAGAGTCATTGGTACAAGCTTAAGGCAGAGGCAGGATTTAGGCAGACTGGATTGCACCCCAGTTTCTCACTGATTAAACTGCAAAACAGATGTGGGTGGCCTCATCCTTCCTAGTAGGAATGGAACAGCCAAGTTCTCCATACTTCACAGGGCGGCATAAGGAACGTGCTCCTTAGGACTGACCCTGCAGTATTAACCTACCACAGCCTTGTTTGCCTTACAGTAACTCATTTGTGCTGCTGTGTGCTTACATCTCACAACGGGAATTCAAGGCATGTGTGTATATGCATTGCATATTCTCATATTTAAATTCCCCAAATGGTTGTCCTGGAATTAAAATAATACATATGTATAAACATGCATACACACAGATATAAATAATTTTGTTCTGGATTAAATTTACATTATCATAACTTAATATTTTAGGATGATTCCAGTGAGTCAGTAATTCCAACAGTTTTTGACCGCCCCTTTTCAACGCATAAATAAAGTTCCTGAGATCCCCAGCTGCCCTGCAGCTAAGTAGTGCTGCTATGTTTCTTCAGACTGAATTCATATAGTGAAAATAAATTAACATACGTACAATGAAATCGTAAAAAAAAAATCTTTAAGGTCACTAATAGCCAAGCACACTATAAAAGATAATAATCAAAAAACCTTAACTGAGCTGAAAACTTACATAGCAACACTTAGGTAAAGGAAGGGCAGGGATAGGGAGTTAAAGGAAATTGTCATAATAAAGCAGTAATTATTTAGCCATGAGAGTTCTTCCCTTTTTTTTTTTTTTCCCATTTTACTGCTAATAAAATAATTAGCTCTAGACTATGTACAGTCTTCAAGCCACTGAGGTGTTTTAAGCCAGTACTGAGGGCTTTTTTAAATAAAAATTTACATATTCAGAATACATTTACTCTAGTTAGGCACAGAAATTCCCTGCTTTAATTTCTCCTCCCTCATGACACAGCATTAACTTGCTTTTCTTACTGTTTTGATCTACTTTCACAACAACTATCATTGTCTTACACTTCCTCACAATTGCCTCCTAACTTCATCAGGATAAGACAATGAATTATGCAACACAAGATCAGGCTGGAACCTGAAATTCAGCTGAGTAACTCACACAGCTGCTACCCACACAAAGCACAGAGGTATTCAAAACTACCGAATCCCAACTCATACATGGTCCAGGCTGTGCAAAATTGTAGTATCAGCCAATTAATTTGCACAGCTTTGAAGACCTCTCTCCTTACCTTTCATCTCCTTCTCTACAGTGTACTTCAGTTTTCAGCAATTTCAGTTAAAAGGAAGATTATTAGCAGCAGAATAATACCCACCTTCCTTCCCAAATACACATACCTGAACTTATACTACCAGTGCGCCTTTTAACCTGTTCTTGTGAGACAAAAACAGTGCTATAATCTGTATTCTGTTCTATAGGTATCAACGTAGTTAACAATGGAAAACTCCAATTACACTTATTACCTGCTAATCATATGCTTCACACATCAGAGACTAAGAAATTTTGAAAGAATTATTTTAACTGCAGAATTTACAGTATTCTCACTATCAAGAATATCCTGTTAAAATTGCCATTTAAATTGCCTCCAAATATAAATTGTACCAAGATTAGTAGGCACTAGCAACTACTATGAAAGTATGACAATACTTTTTATCAGGAATACATGAAAAAGGGTTTTGCCAGCATATTGTCTGTTGGATATATTAATATAATTTACAGAGCTTCTTAGAGGACGACTTTTTCCCTATAGAAACACTACCATATGGGAAAAAACCCAAGCCATTAGGTAACCGTACCAAATAAATAAATTAAATTACATCATCTCCCAGTATGTTCTGTGCAGAAAGACGAATTTAACAATTAGGTCCTAAGAATATTTCACAGAATACTGCAGCAGTTTTTAACAGACACATCCTCAGGACTATGGTCGAAGTATAGCTTGTATAAAAATACTTGATTTGGCTATGGACTTTGTAACTTTGCTACCACAAGCAGTGAAGCTATGAAGGCTCATTGATGACATCCACAGAAAAAGTCAACTGGTACTGCAGCAGAATTCTTACTACAATCACCTTGCTTCTAAGAGAGATATTGATGCCTTCAAAGTTAAGCCAGGTGTGTATTTCCAAACTGTATTCAGTGCCATACAATGTGGTCTATGTCATCAATTACAATGGAACTTTTTTTTTCCTGAAGAAAAATAACGGAAGAACTCAATAATCTGCTCAATGGTTATTCATATATGTTCATCTAATCATATGAGCAAACTGCCAGGGCTCAATGATAATACAGTTGCCCATTCTAGGGTACATCCAGGACAGAAAAAAAATAAAATTAAAAAAAGAAGTATTTGATTGAGCTGTGGGACACAGAAAATGGCAACAGGTGACTGAGACTACAATGAGCTGCAAAGGAATACTTCTAGAAATACAGTGTATGGCCACTGACATATGAGAGGATGGGCATCTCCTGTTGCACCAGTTTCTTCTGTTACTCCCTGGTAAAGCCTCCTATAGTACTCTGAACCTCTCAGTGCTTGACTGCTACACAGCTCCATCAGTAGTGTACAAATCCCATAGATGATGCTCAACATTCCCAGCATATATTCTTTAAGTACTGCAGTGCACAATAGCTCTACAGCAGAGGGTCAGGATCAGGTGCTCTGGAGGTCAAAGAGCTCACTGAAAGTGGCACTGAAAGAAACACAACCACTTGCAACTTAAGAGCGACTCTGCTGGTGTTCCCTTTCCATTTTGAGCCAGGTTTAATGCTTTCAGCTAAACCAAGCAGATTGACTTTACAGTGAGTTTGAAACACTCCCATAGTTAAGCTCTGTTATCATCAAGGAGACAGGTAACTGCTGAAAGCCAGCACAGCATGGCTTTCTGCTGCAACTGAACTAATTTCACTGGCTGGTGATACAGGTGTGTAGTTAAGCATAAAAATTTCATGTGGAATGAACAAAGGGAAATTATTTAAAGTTTGGCAGAGACGTGAAGCAGCGTGGGCTGGCCAAGCTTATGCTGCTCTGTCTCACACAGATGCGACAATGACTTGTTTGTTAGCTGATTTGTTGTGCCAGAGTTAGAAGTTCAAGTGGATGCCCACACTGATGCAGCACAACATTTACATAAAAATGAGCCTGTGCTCACACATCAACTTGAACAAGCCCCAGGGATCAAGGAAAAACAGATTTACTGGACAAGAGCATCCAGCATTTGAGCTGCAGAACTGGCAGGAGTGTCCTCACCCATTCAAACTCTACCAATCCAAAACCAAGTGTGGGGCAGTTCTTAAAGCAGTGATAATTTATCCACAGAGCTACCACCAATGAACTCCATTAATTTTATTTACCCAAATATTTACTTAATTTGAAAACTATTTGTGCAAAAGCAAAATGAACTCTACATACTCAAACACATGCACTTCCCTAACTACTAAAAAGACTACCTCCTACCTTTTCTTCAGAGTACCTGTGAATCCTTTACTCCCTGGAGAATATCTCTTGGAAAGCACAACATAATTCATCTGCATTTGTCAAATTTGTCAAGTTGTTTCTCTTTTTCATTTATACTCATGTAAAAACATTTGCATTTACCATGGGGAAACAAAAGATCATCTTCCCTCACACATTTCTTCTCTGCAATAGCACACTTCCCTGACGTATGGGATACAAAATAATCTATTTCTGTATTTGCACATCTGTGTAGAAAAGAGATCATAAGTAACACTGTATAACCTTAACACAAATTCCATGTGAAAGAGAAATGCGAGTTCACAAAACATTTTTCCATTTGACAGGATCATAGAATCATAGAATCATAGAATCATTTAGGTTGGAAGAGACCCCTGGGATCATCAAGTCCAACCATCAGCCCTACTCTACAAGTTCCCCCCTACACTAGATCTCTCAACACCAC
>VZTM01029733.1:4780-20787 GCA_013400555.1 Jacana jacana | reverse complement strand
ACACTAGGTTAGGTGAGAGTGTTGACCTGCTTCAGGATAGAAAGTCTTTGCAGAGTGAATCAGTGGGCTGAGATCAATGGGATAAGGTTCAACAAGGCGAAATGACAGATCCTGCACTTGGGTCACACCAACCCCATGTAAGCTTGGGGAAGAGTGGCTGGGGGGCTGCCTGGGCGAAAAAGACCTGGGGGGGGTGNCCTGGAGGTGTTGGTTGACTGTTGCTGGCTGAACATGAGGCAGCAGTGTGCCCAAATGACCAGAAAGGTCAACAGCATCCTGGCCTGTATCAGGAACAGCCTGGTGAGTAGGACTCAGGAGGTGATTGTCCCTCTGTACTCAGAACTGGTGAACTTGAGTACTGTGTACAGTTTTGGATCCCTTACCACAAAAAGACATTGAGGTGCTGGAGCAGGTCCAGAGAGGGACAGCAAAGCTGGTGAGGGGTCTGGAGAATATGTCTTATAAGGAGAGGCTGAGGGAGCTGGAGCTGTTCAGCCTAGCTAAAAGGAAACTGAGCGGAGACCTTATCATTCTCTACAACTCCCTGAAAGGAGGTTGTATGGAGGTGGGCATTAGTCTCTTCTCCCAAGGAACAGGTGATAGGATAAGAGGAAATTACCTCAAGTTGCACCAGGGGAGGTTCAAATTGGATGTAAGGAAAGATTTTTACACTGAGAGGGTTATTAAGATTTGTAATGGGCTTCCCAGGGAAGTGGTTGAAGCATACCTGGAGGGATTTAAAAGACAGTTTGACATAGTACTTGGTGACAGTGGGTTATTGGTTTTGGTTTTGTGGGGTTTTTTGTTGTTGTTTTTTTTTTAATCAGAGTTAGGTTGATGGTTGGACTAGATGATGGTTCCTTACAACTTATAGTACTCTATGATTCTCTATTTTAATGTCTCAGAGAGGAGCAGCTCACTTAAACCATCTGACTCCTAACGCCGAAGTTTATGCTTTCCTTCCTCCTTGCCCATGCCAGCTTTCCTAATCATTACTATTCTGACTTGATATTAGAACACAAAAGCAGGTCTGAATAATTTATATATTTAAAATTTTGTCTAAGCACATGCAATTTTAGCTTTTTTTTTTAAACTGCTACTGTGTATAAGTATAAAAATAGATCCAGTGTGTATTTTCATGCTGACAGATTCTACAGACCTTAAAAATCATACAATGCTGGCAAAGACGAGTTGGGGCGAGGTAATTTTTCTTTCACTCTCCTTTTTTTTTCACCCTATATTTCAGCAGGTATGAAGTCCATTAATACAGCCTAACATTTAATGAACTATACTCTAGATCAATGTTACAAAATTGGTATTTTTAAAGAAATATAAAAATGTGAAATTTACATTATTGCTTTCTTTCAAATTATACTGTTAATTTTCTTAATTTACAGAACTATTTGTACTAAAATATAATTTTCAATAGTTTTCTTCATGATAAATGCATTTTAGCAGTGAAACTGTATTAGTTTTATCACTTTGTAGGCTGTAACAGGTGTATGAGGGGTTGTGATATAAATAATCTTTCACAGAGAAATGTTTACAAATATTTCCACAACAGAGTTACTGACTGAATCCCATATATATTTATGCACGAATGTGTTTGAGTATGACAATCCTTGTGCCTTAAAATCTGGAAAAAATTAATCCTAAAAATAAGCACAGCTAAAAATGTTTGTTGAATGAGAAGAAACTACTAAATTGAAACAACACAGAGCATAGTATGATACAGTGGACAAAAAACAAGTTTCAGGTGTTAATCCCAATTATTCAGAATATTTGCTTTAATTGTATAAAGAGTTACAAATTTGCTTAAGTGTGACACATTCCTGGGCTACATAGGGAAGAGTGTGGCCAGCAGGTTGAGGGAGATCGTTCTTTCCCTCTACTCTGCACTGGTGAGGCCACAACTGGAATACTGCGTCCAGTTCTGGGCTCCCCAGTTCAAGAGAGACAGGGAACTACTGGATAGAGTCCAGTGTAGGACAACAAAGATGATTGAAGGATTAAAGCTTCTCCATTATGAGGAAGGACTGAGAGAGCCAGGACTCCTTAGTCTGGAGAAGAGAAGGCTGAGGGGAGACCTTACTAATGTTTTCAAGTACCTAATGAGTGGGTTGAAGGAGGATGGAGCCAGACTCTTTTCAGTGGTTCCCAGTGACAGGAAGAGGGGCAATGGGAAGAAGCTGAAATGTAGGAAGTTCCATTTGAATATGAGAAAAACCTTCTTTACAGTGAGGGCGACAGAGCATTGGAACAGGCTGCCCAGGGTGGTTGTGGAGTCCCCTTCCCTGGAGACCTTCAAGACCTGCCTGGATGCAGCCTTGAGTTATGTGCTCTAGGCAATCCTGCTCTAGCAGGGGAGTTGGACTAGATGATATCTAAAGGTCCCTTCCAACTCTGACAATTCTGTTATTTGAATCAGAAAGTAACCATCACTTAATGTGAAATGGGAAGTATTTTTAAGTAGTGGGTGGGACAATGTTATTAGTATATTTATTAAATATAGTAGAGGATGTATTATATTTATTAAAACATTGATTTTAAAAAAATCATTGCAGTTTTACAAAATACCATATATATAATGGCTTAATCTAGTTCCTATTTAACCCCTACTGTTGGATTTGAAAAGATCCTCACTGGTGCTGATCAATGCAGATGTAGCAATGAGAATAGAGCCTATCATGAAAAGTTAATATTAGTCTCCATATGCTATTGCATTTAATAACAGATTTTTTTATATTGTTATTTTGAATTACAACAATTCAAAAGAGACTACTGTGGCAGTGATTTTTTTTTATTTTTTTCTCAGTGTCTACAAAAAAATGAACTAATCTAAGCTGACTCAAATGATACTTCCAATTTAAGACATACACTATGGAAGATTAAAACCTAAACATTACACAGGAAATTAAACTAACATCACTGATGTTCACATATGTCCCCTTTGTGAACTATGACAATTGATAGCTATCTGTTTTATTTTGTTTTCAAATAATAATAAAAAAAAAAGCTTTGATGAATAATTTGTGTGGAGATATCCTCCCTTGCTAGTGACAAGAAAATTAAATAGTGAAGGCAGAGCTAAAACGCAGATTGCAATTTTAATTTAGCTTCCTATTTACACTGTACATGATCAAATTGCAGCTTTATTTCCTTAAATATACTTACAATTAGTGTAACACAGGATTGACAACTCTACATTGTAACGAGTTTTTCACAGCTACTGAAACAGTGACTGCATTTCCTATTCCACCATCTTTTTCTTTATACTCTTCACTGACCTTGATGTCTGCAGAGCTATTTATCTCACCTGTTCTTACCCCTCTATTTGGCTGCATTTGCCCAGTTTTTTTCTCCTTCTTTATATCCCAGAGGTTAACACAAGGGTGCTACCACTGTTGTTGATTGGTTCAGCCTTGGTCAGTGGTGGGTCTGTCTTGGAGCCATCTGGCACTGGCTCTATTGGGCACAGGGGAAGCTTCTGGGATATTCTCATGAAAGCCGCTTCTGTACTCTCCTCACCATTGTACCAAAACCTTACTCTGGAAACCCAATACAGATAGAGGAAACCACAAAGGCCAAACTATTTTGCTGCACTTGTTTTCAGTTTCAGAAGCACATTGCACTGTTAAATAGTTAATTTTCATTAAAATTGTTAAATGTTAAATAGACATTTTCATTCCTCATTTATCAATAATATTTTGGCCAAGTTTTAAGCCTTTATTTATAGAGGCCATATTATTCTGGTCAAAACCTTAATCCAATCTTAAGTTTAATGGAAACAAGTTTAAGGATTATAAATATAATAGCCGTCAAGAGAGAAGATGCACATTTGCAAACTATAACAGTGACATAGATAGATTTTAGGCATAATAAACAATCACAGGAGGGAGGGAGATATAAACAATTACTCTAATGGAGAAGGAGATGTTGTGATTAGCTTTAAGTGTTATCTACAGTGAGATATCTCTTGTAAGAACGACACAAATGACAGCTATCTAAGACACACTTGCTTTCTTGGGAGGCAAGTTAGTGGTAGGATATTCTACAGCATTAGAAGTTCCACAGATTGATGAAGTTGTAATAATATGTCTGCTTTCCACCAAAGCCAGGGTAATTTCTTGTTGTTGAACCACCTTTTTCAGTGTCATTTTCAGTTAGTAAATAAAACTATCTGACATTGCAAATAACAATACAGGAAAGGAAGAGAAAGAGGAATGGAGGAAGGAGGGGGAAGAAAATCCAACACTGGAAGTCCGAAACAGGAAAATTTGATTTACCTACTCATTACGGATCATACTGAAAAGTTAAAGCCCATCAACTTGTCACTAATGGATTTGAGACAGACATATTATTGCATAGAAAACTGGATTTCTAAAAACACAGAATACATAGGAAGACCTGAACTTCGAGAAAATATGAATAAAAAGAGTATGACTTCTCATGAAGAGCAGAATTTATCACTTTATTCCTGAAGGCGACTAATTTGAAAAGTACAGATGAGATCCCAGATAATGATGTCTACAAGGAAAGTGGTTTAGGATTTTATACACTTTCCATGCTTTACTGAGCTATTAAATCACATCCATTCTCTTGCAATACAGTTTTTCTGAAGTGGTATATATATATGTAAGTTAAATTTCGTCAATGATATGAGGTGGACTTCTGCAACATTCTCCCATTTAACAATAGATTTTTCACTATATGAGTATCTGACCATGATATTTGTCTTGGATTGCCAGTGGGTTTTGCTTTGGATACTAGCATTTGGTGTATAACACAGTGTCCTGGTCTGAGGTAAAACAAACCAATTTTCTGTTCAGTAATTTTACTTTTTCAGCTGGGACTCTTCTAACTAAACTCTAAAATTAACAGCACATTGTTCAGAAACTGTTCACTCTCACAGTGATAAGACCTGACTATACCAAGGGATGGTATGCAGAGAGGCCCTTGCTTATACTTATTGCTATAACAACCAAGGTCAGGTAATTTTGTTATTTGCCCCGTTGGAGGGTCGGAAGCGGAAAAGTGTTGAGGGGTCACACTTGTAGGGAGGACCAGCCAGGACAGGCGACCCAAAATTGACCAACTAGGCTTTTCCATCCCATCTGCATCATGCTCAGTATAAAAGCTGAGGAATCAAAGGGTCAACTCTCTTCCTTCAATGGCCAACGTCTGAGGAGGACCCTGTCTGTTCGTCTGCCTCTGATCCTTATCCGGAATCCAGCTCCTGTCAGTCACCGAGTCCAGCCTGGGACTTTTTCTGATGCCTGCTGGTCCATGATCGTCATCCTGGGAGCTTGATATGGTTTTGTATAGACTGTATACTTTTTTTTTTCCTTTCTTTTATACTTTTAAATTTTTTTTTGTTAATTATGTATTATAATATTATTATTTATATTTTCATTAAAGTAGTTTAGTTTTTCTAAACTCCTGAATCTCTTTAATCCCTTCCTCTCCTCTCTTTTCCTTAGGGGGGAGGAAGGGGTCATCATCTGTCTGATTGGTCAAAACCACGACACACAGTTGGTATTAGAATAAAGTTAGGTAATTAGCATGCCAGCAGGAATGAGAACCTGATCTGTTTGCCAGTGTTTATAATTACAGGCTTTTCTCATCTAAATCCTGAACAATAAGATATAAAATAAATGCAAGATTAAAACAGTGTGTTTACATAAACTAGACACACGTTTCACAGGGATGTATGTATCATAGCTCTTTTTTTATATTTTAATACAATTATACACAAGGCCCACAGATGTGGAAAACACTGCATAATAGAAAACAATGCTCCCTTTTTCTTTACGTAATAGGACCATGCTGAGAAGTTCGTGGAGTTTTTGAAAAAGGTATACTTGAAGTACTCTTAAGGCAGAGTCACTGTTTTTTGAAGCAAGTAAAAGCTTCCTAGTAACACTCAACCCCAATATCATAGGCAATCTAATATATTTCTAATTACATTTATCTCTTATTAATTTGAACTAAATGTGAACTAGCCAGAAAAATCAAAGCTAACTAGAAATTTAAGGGGAATTTTTTTGAAGTAATTTCAGTATCCTGAAACTAATATCCATATCTGAGACTAAAAGTGAAAATATGGGAACGTGCAATTCAATTGATAATAATAAATCATTATTATTTGATCAACCAGTTGATTTGAGGGACCTGGGAGTCCTGGTCAACAACAAGTTGACTGTGAGCCAGCAATGTGCACATGTGGCCAAGACAGCCAATGGTGTCCTGGGGTACAATAAAAAAACCATGGTCACCAGGTAGAGGGAGGTCATCTTCCCCCCTTACTCTGCCCTGGTGAGGCCAAAACTGGAGCACTGGATCCAGTTCTGTGTCGTCCCCCCCCAGTCCAAGAAAGACAGGAAACTACTGGAAAGACTACAATGGAGGCTACAAAGATAATCAAGGGTCTGGAGCACCCCTCTGCTGAGGAAAGGGTGACAGACCTGGGGCTGTTCAGTCTGGAGAAAACTAATGGGTTCTTGATGGTGATCAACATATAAAAGGTGGCTGTAAAGATGATGGTGTCAGGCTCTTCTCAGTGATACCCAAAGACAAGACACGGGGCTACAGACACAAAATGGAACACTGGAAATTCATCTCAACATGAAGAAAAACAACTTCACTGTGAGGGTGTCAGAGCCTCTGTCAGGCTGCTCAGAGAGGTGTGGAGTCTCCTTCTTTGAAGATATTCAAACCAGCCTGGATGGGTTCCTGTCCAAGCTGTTCTGGGTGACCCTACTGTGGCAGGGTGTTGGACTAGATGATCTCTTGAAGTAATTTCCAAATCCTACCATTCTCTGATTCTGTGATCAAATATACTGATGACAGATTCCCATTCATAAATATCCAGTTTCAACTGCCTCTGTATGGAGATATAAATTCTGTCTTCAAGCAAAGCAAAGTCTGAATACTGATGTAGAAGAACAAAATTTGTAAAATAAGGGGGTTTATAAGCGGAAGGAAATAGAGATATTTTTAGTTATAGTCAAATCTTCAACTATAGGACTCAAATGCACGGATTAAGATGACTTCTCTGGCCTCACTGAATTACTGATGTTGAGAAAGAGAGAAAATTCCAAAGGTAAATCAGTTATGAACGTTAATTTAGACCATGTAATTTAGCCTTCCACTTCCTTGAGGACCTTAAAAATTCTAGACAGCAAACTTGGCTGGTGTCACACCCTCCCCTAAACCTGCAGGTGGCTTTTTTATTATTTATATCTTATTACATATAGATATAAAATGACCATATGTTAAACATCCTGCTATTGTTCTTTTTATAAAGTGTAGAAAGACTCATGTGATATAGCTGGTACACAAGAGCGGAAAAATTCATCTTCCCTTCACCTTGCTCACCTTTATAGATACACTGTCTAATGGATGTGCACCTTCTTCTGTGTGGTTTCTTCTGTATACAATAATGGTGAACAAATCTGAACATGTTATTTTTATACAATTTCTCTGTTTTTAAAAACCTTCTGGATTTTGATTACTACCATTCCTCTTTAAGATATTATTGTCAGATAGCTTACTGTTCGACATCCATAATGCTTTAATCCAGTGAAGAAAACAATTTGCTTTATCTCAGGTAAAGTGCACATCTAAAGCTTTCCACACAGGGCTATGAAGAAGTGAAGAATATTTAAAGCTAACAAGTCACAGAAATCACATATGCCATTTTTAAACCTGAACAGTAGGCAGGTTTTTATTATTACAGCTTTTTATTATTTTTATCTTCAAGCATTTCCATACTAGCTGATTCTGAATTATCTTCTTAAAAAAAAAAAATAAAAAAAATTCTGTCAGTCTTTGTTAATTAAGATCTCATTAGTCAAATTTGCTGCAACTCAATTTTGCTGATTTTCCTCTGTTGAAATGGATCTTGCCTTCAGTTAATGGATGATAGTGCTGATAACAGAGGACAGTTTAGTCACAGAGTACTGATGATAGATGGTTTGCCTGTTTAATTGAATTGTTACTTGACAACATATTGTCTTTGAGAGTACTCTGTATTCAAAGATAGAAGGTATATTTCAGGGTCATGTGCAAATCATGATTACTTGTTGGAATTGTTACTAGTTCATAACAGAGAAACTACTGCCTTTATTTCCTGACTGCAACTGGAAAACTGAGCATTTGAATCTTATTTTTCTCCCTTTGCTTATCTGGAAGTTTAAATGCAAAAATATGGAGAACAAAGAGTACATGGACACCGTCAATATTTGCTAATAGAAATACTCCTACTCTACAGCCACACAGTTGATTATGCACATTTATAAATTCATTTGTACCAAGTTTCAAAAAAATGTAAATATTATGTAAAGATTAAATTACTGTATTCTACTTATTAATATTTCTATTAATTGTTGGTAGTGTTCTTTAACAGCCTGTGTCATAGCATATTCAGATCTTAACTCTGATTCATTATTATTTTGTCTAATTTGAAGAAAAGGTCTATGTGACAATTGGTAAATTTGTTAAAGAAAAAATGGGCATAAGAAAGAAATAAATCCTTGTAAATGCAGAGTATTTAAATACCTGTATTGAAGAATGTAGGAGATACAGAGGAAATACAACAAAAAATGTCAAAAGTAATCTGGAATAGCTAAAGAGCAAGGCAAAGTAGGAAAAAAGCGGAGAAGGAATCCTTCATTGAATTTCTAAATAAAAAATAATAAAAAAGAAACTGTTCTAAACTCCTAAAACTTAAATGTAAATGCATATTAAGTCAGACCAAAACCAGTTTGGGTAATAAATCGTATGCAGCCTAACATCTAATTAACACGTCTTTTTTCAAACATATAAAAGCAAGAAGCCTTCTGGAGAGTTTATGTGAAGCCTACAGACAGGCCAGATACAGAATAAATGTACTACTACAGCAGAAAAATTCAAGTGACCTGGTGCAAGGACTTCAAAGAGATTCATAAATCTTCCTGAAGGACTTAATAACTGATTCCTCCTAAATAATCAGTACAAGCAACTACTGAGCACATAGACAAATGTAAAAAAATTCAGTAAATAAACACATCTTCCAGGAGCAGTAGTATTTTACTCATAGTTGTACAGGAACTGAAATATGGAATATCTAATCTAACATTATGTAAAATGACACCATTGTTTGAAGATTCTGTAAGTCTGAATAACCACAACTGAAAAGTCTAGTTTTTCTATCAGGCAAATGAATATTATATATAATAGAGAACGGAGCCAGGGTGCTCATAAATTAACAACGTTTTAGGCAAGAGTTGTCATGATTTAAAAGTTACCTTATAAATCTTCTGAAGTTCTTTGAAAGAACTGAAGCAAATATATGAAGAAAGGAAAACAGTTACAAATCACTTTGTGATATTTAAGTAGACTTCTGATATGGTCCTTGTTAGCAAAGAGATAAAGAGAACATACAGATTCCTGCTTTCCCCAATGAAGATCACCCATGAATTTCCTCCAGCTCTGTATTGTTCAATGCATTCATTCACAATGTGAAAAAAAGCTGTGAATAGCAGTGACATAATTTGCCTATAATCCTAAATTAATTGTGAGAGTAGAGACAGAATCTGAATATGAAGAATTATGGTATCTCCTTACACTATTCTGTGATTAAACAATAAAATGCAATATTGAAATTGCATGTAGTTAAATGCAAAGTATCCTTCATTTCACTCCACCAATTTTAAGTTTACACATATAATAATGGGCTCAGAGCATAACTGTCCCCATTCAGGAGTGCGACATTTAAGTTATGATAAGTAGTTCTAGGAAAATATTAACTCATTAACAGCCAGAAGAAGATACCGATTTCTAGAAACTATTGGAAAAGTGATAGCAAATAGAAGAACATCTTTATGCAGCTGTAGAAACAGATGGAATTCATGGAACGCTCTTTAAAGTAAATTTTCCTTCCTCTGACTCAAGAAAGATACAGTAAAGCTGCAAAGGATTTAAAGAAGATACCAGGGATGAAAAAAGGTATATAGCATGTTCTAATGTGGAATAATTGAATAGATTAGGCCAAAAAATTCATGAAAGAGGGTGAAGACCATGGAAAGCTTTTCAATGACAGGAGAACAGGAAAGTTGAACAGTGATAATGAACCATCATTCCTTTCACACAGGCATCTTCTCACTTGCCTCTTCCTTAAATGCTTTTGTCAATTTATGTTATATACTTTGTGCAAACACATTTACTACATAAGCCTCCATATCACCAGTTTTTAAGCTTTTGTGATTTCCAGAGGAATATTGAAGAAACCTGTTGACACACTGTAACTTCCTTTTTCTGCTAAAACCAAGAAGAGATACTCCCTTGAAGACTGCTAATACTGCTTTTAGAATTTTGTAGGGTTTTCCTGACTAATGAGGAAAAAGAAGGAAAAAGGCTTATTTTGTCCTGTTTCTTGAAGGTAGGACATTAATGAACAGATTAACCTTGAAGATGCTGGAGAAATGCTTTAATTTCCCCACAGAAGACTAGCTAGTAATATTCAGGAATATAAGAACAAATAAATTGATATTTTTAAAAAGGTGTGTGAGACTGGAAATGTCAGCAATTTTAGAAGCATTCTCAGCATTCCAGGGGATTAATGTTGAGAAATAAAATTAGGGAACATTTTAAGTATTGATTCTGACCCTATGAAGTCTCATAGTGGGTTTGTTCCAGAACTTCAAAGTATGTTGATTTTGCTACACTTAAATTCTTGATGCTGGTGGGTGAAGAAAATGGAGTTGTGTGTATAAGTCAGTGGCAAATGAAGTAGCAAGGCATCTTTATGTGAAATAAGAGAAGAGGCATGGCAGCCTGTAGCCCTGACATGTTTATTTCCTAATATATGCATGGATCTTTGCGAACGTAAAGGATAATACTCTCTTTCTTTATAATTCCCATCTGCACACGAATCACTTCTTTTGCCTGCATTAAAAAACAAAACCCTAAGCTCAGCAAGTGTGCATTACCTGTCCATTTGTGTTTACTTTTCTAGCAAAGTTTTTTGTTTTTCACTGCATTTCATTGAAAAGATATCCTGAAAGTTGCAATTCTTGCTGTGATGGGAAATTTCGAAAATTTTGTTTGTTTGTTTGGTTTGTTTGTTTTGTTGGGTTTTGTTGGGTTTTTTTGTTTGGTTGGTTGATTTGGTTTTTTGGTTTTTTGGATTTTTAATTAATGAAGGCCTAATGGGTAGCACTAAACACAAAGGGTATTCAGCAGAGGTCAGATTGGACAGATATGAAAAATTATAGGAGTGTAACAATTTTAATCTTATCTGAAGAGTCCAGTCAGTCCTTTGAGGTCTCAGAAGTTATTCAGAGTTATTGCAGAGTTCTAATTTTATTCCTGTTTTCCAGTTTTCTCCAAATCTTCTTAGGTCTTAGAGACTCACCCTGGTTGTGATATACTCGAAAATGCCATAAAAAGCTTCTCACACTCTCAAAGGAAAATTTCATCTAAGCTCTTCTGATGAAAAGGATAACAGCCAGAGTAAAAATATTTCTAGGTTTGTTGTCATAAAATGCAGCTACGCTGATTCAAAAAAGATAATATTTTAGTACAGAGATCTGCACTCCACAGAACTGTGATTTATAATGCTCTTGCTATTGCTGAATATAAAGGAATTTGAAGTAATGTGTAAGCAAATTTAAGTCCAAGCAGTGTTCATGATCTAAACATTTCATTATCATTCCAGAGAGTAGATGTATTTTTAGCTTTGTCTAACTGAGTTATGGTTTTGGGTTTTTTTAAGCCATGTAACAGTAAGTAACAGTAAATAATAGTACCTATGTTTACAACACTGGGAATTAATCTCTTAATACAGGTAATTCCCCAGAATCACATTAAAACATGTATTAGAATGTTCACAGTTAAGAAAAAAACATGCAATGGATTCATTTAAAAAAACCCTTCAGATTTTAAAATTTGTGAGTGTTCTTTATACACACTGCTCCTGCAATCAGATATTGCTAAACATTTTAACATATGAAGCACATATTAAGGCAGAAAAAAAGGCAGAAATCTGATTTTGGGACTGGAAAGACTAGAGGCATTATTGTTTTAAGGGACAGCAGGAGATTGCTCCTCTTTTCTTCATCTACATTAACAGACAGTCCATTTCCGCATCCACTGATACCTTAGATATAATCTACTAAATAGTAAGTCTGCACATACTGCTAGTTTTATCTCTCTATCAGGGCTAAATCTGCACTGATCCCTACTGTAAAATTGGAAATGGAATTTGGAAACGGCCAGAAAAATGCAGCCTATGGATTTACAGGCCAGTACTCACTGAAGATGCTCTGCTACTAATCAGGGCTAGTTACTTTTCAAATGCACAAGGTTGGACAGACATTATCTATGTTCATCTTCACCACACTAGTCTGAGTTGTCTGAGGATTTTTTTTTCCATATCTTAAAGCAAAAATGATTGACTTTCTTAAAGAATCTTCTTTGATTTTTGTGTGTGCTCTACCATTCTAGCATTACAGTATTTACTTATTTCTCTTCCTTTTTTTTTATTTAGACTTTGGTGCAGTTGTAAGGAACAGGAATAAACATATGTAGTATTCGGTATGATGTGTTAGTGCAAAATATAAGCTGGAGACTTCTAAAATATGCACTTAAACCCCTTTTGCTAAAAATTGAGTATATTTAGCAAAGTTTTCTTTGAATCAGAATCTTAGATTCAAATACTTCTAGGAAACTAGAACTCAGATCTTGTGCTCATCTGTACAAACTCAATAAAAGCAACTGGAAGACAAGACTTTCTGTTCTAAACACATAGAAAGATTGGCACATATTAATTTGCAGAGGTAATTCAGAAAAAGTTGTAATATTTTTTTTTATGTATTACCTCAATATTCTACATTAATGTAAAACCTTAGTTACTAAGAATAGGAAGATTTGTCACTTTGATGTTGAAGGAAAAAGCTCTGCTAATACTTAGAAAAAGAGGCAAACAGAACTCCCAATGGAATGTCATGGAAGAACAATCAAATCTGAAATGAATAGAAGAACATTTACTCCTCTCCTAAACAGTGATATTTACCTGCTGAGGGTAGTCTTGCACGTCAGATTTACATCTGTATGGGTTTTTTTCCATCTTCAACATGAAAAGTGTTATCTGCTTTAACTAATTTAAGGAATACCTTGTTTGAAACTTAATGCTGAGTTGCATGTATTTAGAGAAGTGGTGAACACAGGAAGAGAAAGAAAGAGGTGAACATTGTAATGGTTTTAGCGTTTTAAATTCATAAGTGCTGTCATTCAAGCTTTGTCTGAAAATGGAAATGCTGGGGCCTGGCTGGATACTTAAGTCTTCTTTTGTTAATTGTTTATAGTTTTATATAAAGCTTAACACGCTGGCATTGCAGACTCTAACTGCCCCTGTCCTGTTAGAACAGATAATACAATAATATGATCAAAATTTAGTCTGTAAATGTTTCAGACCCTAACATTACTTTGAAATCAACTATTACTGTTCTTAGTATTCTTTATGGAGAAGACATTTTTTAAATGCTATTAACCAGCAAATCAAAACTCAAAGTGAAGTTTCAAATATCCAAGATAGTACTAAGCCACCCATAAACTCTGTCCTAATTTGGGTAAAGCAGTATAAGTTAATTCTTTACTGTATTTCTGATTTAACATACTCAAAAAGCAGAACCAACTCCAATGGCTTTCAAGGCTGATGAAGGCTAAAACATCTGATATGTTCAGCATTTTCAGAACTACAGCGAAAGCTTCCAAACTTTTGAACGGTGGCAAAAAGACAAAGCTTTTCAAGATCTACTTAGTCTGAACAGATGTCCTTAGTCCATTTCTAGGGTGGGTGAAGGAAAGATTATTAAAGGCTTCATTTTTAAGACAATTTTTTGAAAACTTCATCATTTCCTTCTTTTCTTTTAAGTTCATCTTTCAGAACCCATACAGGTAAGGAAATCTGGAAGCCATATTAGGCATGAATTGGTTTCCAGTAACAGCCAGCTCGGATGAGGCCATTAAAAGCCAATCCTGGCATATCTATGACAAAGGACATCCTATTGGGCTGGAAATTAGTATATTGATGTGAAATTACAAGTAATTAGCCACCACACTTCCACAAACCCTGTGAAAATGACTAAAAAAAAATCTAACATCTGTTGAATAATAATAAATAGTCTCATCACTGCAGAACATTTCAAGTGTCACTAACAGAAATGTTAGCAATCTATGAAGAATAGCTGTTACATGACAGCAGCAAGATAGGAGATGTTGCTGAAGAACAGACATTGTTAAAATGTGGGCAGCAGATGTGTGAATCCGAACAGGATGCTGTCACATAGCACATCCTGGGTTTCCCTCTTGGGTGCACTGGACTATTAGGCATACACATGACTGTCACCTACTTTATTCCCTCTTAAAAAAAAAACAAATGCTGTAATACTGTTTGGCATGGACGACACAGTCCTTCATAGAATCACCGGATCATAGAATCATAGAATGGTCCAGGCCATAAGGGACCTCTAGGGTTATCTAGTCTAACCTCCCCACAGTCAGCAGGGACACCCCCAACTAGACCAGGTTGCCCAGGGCCTTGTCGAGCCTCACCTTGAATATCTCCAGGGAAGGGACCTCAACCGCCTCCCTGGGCAACCTGTTCTAGTGGTCCACCACCCTCATGGTAAAGAACTTATTCTTAAGATCCAATCTAAATCTGCTCTTCTTGAGTTTGAAGCCATTGCCCCTTGTCCTGTCACTGCAGGCCCTTTTAAACAGACCCTCCCCAGCCTTGCTGTAGGCCCTGTTTATGTCTTGGAAGGCTGCTATTAGGACTCCCTGGAGCCTCTTTGTCTCCAGGCTGAACAACCCCAGCTCCCTCAGCCTGTCCTCATAACAAAGGTGCTCCAACCCTCTGATCATTTTTGTGGACGTCCTCTGGACCTGCTCTGTCTGAAAGTCTGTATAGGATACCAGTGTTCCATATCTTCAAACAGACTGGTTGTTTATTATTCCTTTGTATGAATTTGTAAGGAGTATCCTATGAACAATATTGCATGTTATCTGAAGGAGACATATAATGATTGCAACATAAGTGTTTATAGTTTGGGTTCATTTTGTTCTTCTTTTGTATGCAGCATGTTTATATCAGGAATATGAGTTCCCACAAAAAATAGTTAATCACAAAAAAAACCACATCCGTCTCCAAATCCCAAATTATAACAGTTCTTCTCATCATAGGGCTGTGCTGCTTTACATGTATTTAGGTCTTTACCTTCATTATTATTTCATTTTCTTTGCTGTTCTCTTGATCTTGGGTTTAAGTAAGGACCCACGACAGTACACTATGAATCCTGAGCACACATGTTACACAGCTTCTATCTCATTATTTGATGTTGAAAAGACTTTCTTTTTTGCCCCATCAAAATCACAAACCTTGTCTGTGCAGCAATGTTACTGATGAAATCAAACAACTTGTAGAGAGACAAGACTATTTCTGTAATGTATTACTAACAAATTTGAGAAGTATATTGCATAACAGGAAGCAGCGCCAGTCTTCAAGAATGTCCTTCCAAAAAGTCCTAGTTGATGACAAAACTTTATCTGTAATGTTTGAGATTCAGTCAAAAAGAGAGCTGCTTATGCATACAGTGAAAATATCTCCAAATTCCTCTATAGCAGAATACTATTCATGATCTTACTGGTGACACTTTCAAGTATACAAGAGGTTTCTGTGCTTCAGAATTCTGCAGAAATTTATTCCATATTAGAATTCACTGCAATGTAGGAACCAAACTCCAATTCCAAACAACTGTCCACTCTGAAGAACATTGGCTTGGGATATTTAGCTGGGATTTTAAGCCTCCAATACTATATTTCTCTTCAATTGGTGTATAAGGTTTCATTAGTGCAATTTCTTATTAAAATTTTAGTCAAAATAAATTGATAAGACTTGTTGCAAAAGTGCTGGTTTTTAGTCAGGTGAGTATCTGTTACTATAAGGGAGATTTGAGATTGCACAT